>JARJLU010019084.1:0-53042 GCA_030272975.1 Sparidentex hasta
GGAGGAAGAGGACGAGGGGGAGGAGGAGGAGGAGGAGGAGGAGGAAGGAGGACGAGGAGGACGAGGAGGAAGGAGGACGAGGAGGACAGAGAGGACGAGGAGGACGGAGAGGACAGAGGATGAGGAGGATGGAGGAGGACGAGGAGGAAGGAGGACGGAGAGGACAGAGGACGAGGAGGACGAGGAGGATGAGGAGGATGGAGGAGGACGGAGAGGACAGAGGACGAGGAGGATGAGGACAAGGAGGACGAGGAGGGCGGAGAGGACGGAGAGGACGAGGAGGACGGAGAGGATGGAGGATGGAGGACGAGGAGGACGGAGGACGAGGAGGACAGAGAGGACGAGGAGGACGGAGAGGATGGAGGATGGAGGATGAGGAGGATGGAGGACGAGGAGGACAGGGAGGATGGAGGATGAGGAGGATGGAGGACGAGGAGGGCAGAGAGAACGAGGAGGACAGGGAGGATGGAGGATGAGGAGGACGAGGAGGACGGAGAGGATGGAGGACGAAGAGGACGGAGGACGAGGAGGACAGAGAGGACGAGGAGGACGGAGAGGATGGAGGATGGAGGATGAGGAGGATGGAGGACGAGGAGGACAGAGAGAACGAGGAGGACAGGGAGGATGGAGGATGAGGAGGATGGAGGACGAGGAGGGCAGAGAGAACGAGGAGGACAGGGAGGACGAGGAGGAAGGAGGACGAGGAGGACAGAGAGGACGAGGAGGAGGAGGAGGAAGGAGGACGAGGAGGACGAGGAGGACGAGGAGGAAGGAGGACGAGGAGGACAGAGAGGACGAGGAGGAAGGAGGACGAGGAGGACAGAGAGGACGAGGAGGACGGAGAGGACAGAGGATGAGGAGGATGGAGGAGGACGGAGAGGACAGAGGACGAGGAGGACGAGGAGGATGAGGAGGATGAGGAGGATGGAGGAGGACGGAGAGGACAGAGGACGAGGAGGACGAGGAGGATGAGGAGGATGAGGAGGATGGAGGAGGACGGAGAGGACAGAGGACGAGGAGGACGAGGAGGATGAGGAGGATGAGGAGGATGGAGGAGGACGGAGAGGACAGAGGACGAGGAGGACGAGGAGGATGAGGAGGATGAGGAGGATGGAGGAGGACGGAGAGGACAGAGGACGAGGAGGACGAGGAGGATGAGGAGGATGAGGAGGATGGAGGAGGACGGAGAGGACAGAGGACGAGGAGGACGAGGAGGATGAGGAGGATGAGGAGGATGGAGGAGGACGGAGAGGACAGAGGACGAGGAGGACGAGGAGGATGAGGAGGATGAGGAGGATGGAGGAGGACGGAGAGGACAGAGGACGAGGAGGACGAGGAGGATGAGGAGGATGAGGAGGATGGAGGAGGACGGAGAGGACAGAGGACGAGGAGGACGAGGAGGATGAGGAGGATGAGGAGGATGGAGGAGGACGGAGAGGACAGAGGACGAGGAGGACGAGGAGGATGAGGAGGATGAGGAGGATGGAGGAGGACGGAGAGGACAGAGGACGAGGAGGACGAGGAGGATGAGGAGGATGAGGAGGATGGAGGAGGACGCAGAGGACAGAGGACGAGGAGGACGAGGACAAGGAGGACAAGGAGGGCGGAGAGGACGGAGAGGATGGAGGATGGAGGACGAGGAGGACGGAGGATGAGGAGGACAGAGAGGACGAGGAGGACGGAGAGGATGGAGGATGGAGGATGAGGAGGATGGAGGACGAGGAGGACAGAGAGAACGAGGAGGACGGAGAGGATGGAGGATGGAGGATGAGGAGGATGGAGGACGAGGAGGGCAGAGAGAATGAGGAGGACAGGGAGGATGGAGGATGAGGAGGACGAGGAAGCATCCACCCTCTCTGTGGATCTCTGACATTTGACAGCAGCAGAACATCACAGGAACAGGAAGAATAAATGAAAATGAGAAACAGGAAGCAGCGACGATGGGAGGAAATATTCTGAGACTCAGACTGTCTTCAGCTGGACGAACATATGATGATGTGATGTCTCGCTGTTATTTTGTGGTGAATTTTAAACATACAGAACGTTTAAAATGTAAAAATTAAATTTCAATGAAGCAAAACCTACCGAGGAACAGTCAGAGAGAGAGTGTGTGTGTGTGTGTGTGTGTGTGTGTGTGTGTGTGTGTGTGTGTGTGTGTGTGTGTGTGTGTGTAACATGAGGATGGGCCTCTGTGCTGGGGGAGTATCAGTGATGACTGAGCCTGACACACACACACACACACACACACACACACACACACCTGCTCCTTCACTCTCTGCTGCTCCGTCACTGTTTGAACATTCACTCAGTGAGTTTAAGGTCTTAAATGTTTTCTCTCGTCTGCTGTTGGTTGAAAATGTTCTCATCATCTGATTGGTCGCTGTCGGGAGACGTGACACCTGTAAACTGAGTGATGTCACTGTTACTTCTACAGGAACCAGGAAGCTCAGTGTGTCATCAAGGTTATTGTAAAAACTTCTAAATCTAATTTAATTTAACTGTTCTTCCTGCATATTATCAGAAATATTGATGTATATTTCTGGGAATTTCATTAAATTGACGAGTTACTTTGAAGGTTTGGAGATTTTTTATGATCTAATCAACAGATAAATGATGATGTAATACAATAAAGATGAAGTTATTACTTTATAAAGCAGTTTAATCATCTTTACTTCTTTATCTTCAACACTAAAGTGATGAAAACATTAAAACATCATTAATTATTATCTGATAATATAATGCACATCGTTCTGACATGTGGGAACTTTTGCTTCCGTTGTTTTTAGTGTCAGCGGAGGATTTCTGCCCTGTGGTGTTGCTCCTGTCACTGAAGTACGAGATTCACTAACTAGTATTACTAAAGTACTAAACTGATCCGCCGGCGTCGACCTGCTGATGGTCGATGGAGTTAACGGACGGCGCATCGCTGCGTCTCTCGCCGATGACATCATAGTTTGATGCTATTTTAGAAGCGACTGCAGTGACCCTTCGCCTCCAGCGAGGAGGGGTTGCCCTCTCCCTTCCTGTCTCCTTCTCCTCTCACATCCTCCCCTCCTCTCACATCACCTCCACCTCCTCCTCTCAGACCCTCTCTGCTGTTCTGTCCTCTGCTCCACTTACTTTCTTTCTCTTTTCTACTTTTCAGTCGGTCCGGTTCACTGTCGTGTCTCTTGATCTCTCTAGAATTATACACATATTCTTAAAGATGAGCCTCGGCATTTCCTTCCAGCTCAGCCGTGATCGTCACGGTTAATAATCCAGCAGCCAACAGCAACTCCAGACTGGAACAGATCTGCAGCAGCAGGATGTTAGAAATACTCAAGTCTACGTTCTCTGAAGTTCCCTAAATAACTAAAACGCTGAATCCATTTCTAATTTATTGATTACATTAACTATTCTGTTGCTGTTAATTTAAATCCTTATGAGGGATGTCACGATTCTCCTCTTTTTGATAAGTTCAAATAATATTCACCAAGAATAAACAACAAACAGCCACTGCAGTGATTCAACAATAAACAACTAACAATACAACTTCAGTTTGTTAAAAAGGTCCAGCTTCAGTAATCTGTCCAGAGTGAACCCTCTTCACAAGCAAATCAATAGAGGATCTTTGAAAAATAAACTAAACCAACATGTCCGACACTGTCAGAGTTTCCTCCGGCTAAACTAGCTGCAGGCTGATGCTCATATTTTGGGTTGGCCTGAAATTAAAGCATTGGGTTTGAAAAATCATGAAATTGATCCTTATTTTGAGATTTGCAGAATTATCAACCGTGTTGGAGTAAAAAGTACTTTGTGAAGTTAGCGGTTAGGTCTCTAAGGATCTGAATCTACCTCAGACCTGAACATCAGACTTGAAATGAAACAAGTATCTTCAAAAAAAAAAAAAAGAGTCACACATGAAATTAATAAAATCAAGTCTAAGAAAAGGAGAATAAAGTCAGGAGACGCACATTAGATCATTAAACCAGCAGTTTCATAAGGTCAAAACATTTGACTCCAGTCCTGCAAGTATCTGTGTGTGTGTGTGTGTGTGTGTGTGTGTGTGTTTGTGTGAGTGTGAGTGTGAGAGAGAGAGAGAGGCCCGTCAGGCACTAAGACCCAGGGGCCTTCCTCCTGATGCCCTCCGGGAGCACAGCGGGATTGAATGACAATAAACTGGATGAGATACCGGATGTGCCGAATCTGACCCCAACGGAAAGACTGAAATAGACACTGCAGACCAGCAAGTCCAGGCCGGGGGAGAGAGAGGGGGAGACGACGAGGGGGGGGAGGAAGAGAGGAAGGAAAGAGGCAGTGAATGAGTGAGAGAGGGATACAAATGAAAGTGGTGGAGCCAGATGGAGGGAGAGACAGAGAGAGAGACAGAGAGAGAGAAGGAAAACTGAACAAAATCGGAGAGTTTTGTCTTGTTTTCCCACATTACATCCTGTTTAGGTTCAATCATTGGTGCTGAGTGTTGTGAAGTGGCACCACTAAAACTCTGATCATGCTGACCTGAGGTGGTTTAACGTACAGGTGTGCTGCAGGACCCTGTGACATCACTGTGGGTGTGGCTACAGGTACAGTAGCATCTTCCCAAACCGGCATGACGGCGCAGCCCATCCTCACAAGAACAACGTCTCTGTAAACTGTTATTACTTATATTAATGTTAAATGTTACATGGCGGCCTCCGGTGGCTGTAGTGTTATGAGGGGCGCAAAGGAGGAAGTCAGGTGAGGGAGTGTAAAGAGCGACGCTGTCCACACACGGAGGAGGACGAGGTCGGAGGACGACTTTCTCTCATGTGAGTCGTGGGAAACAGATACACATCCGTGAGTTTGTCACTGTACTTGTAAGTAACTTATTTGAACTCGAATCATGAGAATTTCCTGATTCTGAAAAGCATTTCCCGCCTGAAGCAACCAAACTGGGATTGTTTAATGGTGTTGACCGTGTGACAGTAAAGGTTCAGTTCGTCTGTTGCTGGTCATATGTTGTGGTTTCCTACTGGTTTTGGGAGTCACATGCAGACGCTGGCCAGAAGAGAGAATAATAACTACAGTTGACTTGTTCACCTGAGATTGAATTAAGTTTTCCAGCTTGAAGGTGAGCAGCTGTCCAGTCGTCCAACCTCCCAGTTTAATGTGATTCAGGTCTAAAGTCATGAGCAGGTTGACTCAGTATCAGTTCTTGCACTGCTTTTAGATTTAGACAACACCAACATCTATGTCGGTGGAGTGAGATCATATTTTAGTTTGACTCTGACGCTTCTCGTGTACCGCTAACTGTAGCTGGTGTTAGCTAGTTGGCTCAGATAGATGTGCAGCTAGCTCGGAGCATGCAGGGATGTTTTGCTAAACAAGTTCATCTATTTTCCCAGATAATATTTCTTTAAAATCAAAGTTTTCCATGAAGTAAAAACTTTCATGACGTGGGGAACAAATCACCCTGAACCACTTCCTGTTCCGACCAGTTCAGGGTTGTTGCACTGGATCTTTGCACAGATCTGTGTGCGTGTAAACAGTTTTTCCATGTGCAGCGTTCAGAGGAGTTCAGACCCAGTGGAGGCCGTTAGACTGAACAGATCCAGGTCCTCTCAACATATTTCTGTCACTGCCAGCAGAGCAGGCGGCTCTGTGAGGTCAAGGTTTAACTGGAGTGTGATGCAAGTGACGAACCCTGACTGTCAACAGCGGCCTCTTTATTCCACTATTTCCTGAATATCGACGCTTCCTGTACAATAGTTTGATGCTCGTGTTTCTTTGAAAGAGAGTGGAGACTTTGATTTTGTGTGTGAGGATGTCAGCTATGTGTTCAGTGGGAATCGTACCGGCCACCAGGGACAGTAAACATTCACAGCTGGTGTTGTTCAAGAGCTCGACTCAAGTTTACAACTCTGCATGAAAATCCTGTTTCCTGTCAGCGCCTGTGAAACTTTATGTTACAGATCAACACGACAGTCCTGCTAGTTGAGTTTGCCACAACTGAAGCCTCAGAGATCAATCTCTTTCTATTGATTATCTATCTGATTCATTTTAGTCAGTTAGCGTGTGACAAGATTCATATCCTGACAGCTCGCAGTTGGAAACTGTTGGTTTGAAGAGACATCTGAATCTGGACGCTGGTCAAAATAAAAGAACAACAGTACGAGCGAATAATCCGAGAAACGTCTCAGAATTTCTCAGATTAAAGTCGTACATGGCGACAACTTCTGTATATCTGGAGCAACGACGTCTAGGACAGACGGAGATTAATGTGTGTTAGAGAGGAAATCCTTATTTTCAGTTCTATTATTCTGTATTTCCTTGTTGTGGAATCAAATTGCAAAGTGAAGATATAATTTATCAAACCTGCGAAATGAAGCAGCTCTCATGTCAGAATTTCTTGTTTTTAGACCTACGATGGTCTTAAAACAGAAGCGAAGTTTTTAATATTCGCTTCACTTGTTGTGATTTTCTTGTGACATCTGGTGGCCTCGGGAGGAACTGCAACTCATTACTGATTTATAAATAACTGACGTCTTACAGAGATTTTTGTTTGTCTGCAGTTTTGTTGTCTTCTTTTTATTTCTGTCTCTCATCCTGTAAAATAACTGACAGTTTTTATTTACTCCAAACGTTTTAAAAAGAAGTCTTGTAAAATATGATCATTATTACCACACTGTACTTTCTCTTTTCTTTCTACAGTCTCAGCTGTTTCTTTTCTTTTCTTTTAAGTGTTTTCACTCTGAATCTTTTCTCTCTCCACAACTTTGTGGTCCTGCAGTGCATTAGTCGGTACATTAGCTCCTCCTGTCTTCCTGTCCATCCCTCTAACATCCGTCCATTTCATCATTCATTCATCTATCCGCCATATTCCTCCACCTCCCTCCCTTCCTCCCCTCCATCCATCCATCCATCCGCCTCCTGCTCCTCTCATCCCATTCACTCTCTCTCCCTCCCTTCCTCCCCCCATCAGTCCGTCCCATCATCTGCTCATCCACCCGCCCCTCCAGTCCCACCCCAGCGGAGATGGGTATTGACATTCTGCATCCGACCTTGAGGACAATCAATCTCAACCCCACATGTCCCCATCACGGTTACACACACACACACACACACACACACACACACACACACACACACACTGATATTAACAAACAGCTGGTTAATACGACTGTTTATCGGAGTTTGTTTTTAAGTCGCTAAAACTCAGTAAAAATACAAACGTCTCGTTGATGTCGACCAATCAGACCACGATGTTTTCAGTCACTTCCTCCACAGGCTCGAGCTCACGTCGCAATATTTAACTGAAGCTGAATAAAGATATTGATGGAAATTAAAACTGAAACAAAAAAGCATCCGTCACGATTTCTCCACCCAACAGCCGAGATGAGAAACTGGACGAAGCAGCAGGAGCTTCACTGAACTCCAGAAACACGAGTGTGAAGATATTTAGCTGATTTTCTGTTTCAAGGGTTAAAAACATTCTGTTATCGTCTTCATCCACGTTTCTTCATGTGAAACCAACCAGAGACCACAGAGCCAGCAGAGAAAAGTGTTAATAAACTTCAAGTTGTGCACGCTTCAGTGTCAGTCAATCAATCAGTCGACGTCGGTCTGATCTGGACACATTTTTGCTACCTTATGAGACAATTAGAGGCACATTTCTCCTCTTACATGTCTAAAGAGGAGAAAGTGATCCGAACCTAAATGTTCCTGTCAGACTCGTTTCACTGAGCTGCTGAGATGTTCTGCCTTCATCCTTCGTCCCCGCCGACACTTCACACGTCTGCAGCTGGGAGTGAAAAGCTTTTCGTTCAGACTCTGTTTGCAAATTCAAACATCTCTTGAATTATTCCTCATTCCATCTGGAAAATTCCCAGTGGAACTTTCTCATTCCAAGGTCACGCAAAACATCAATAGTTGATCAGCAGATCGGATGGCGACGGGATGAGTTTGTGCTTACCTCTGATTGGAGGGAGGTCCATTCTGCTGCGGCGTGCTGGGCGTCCCCGGTGTCCGAGTGTTCCTCTGAATGATCAACTCTACGACTGTCTTCTAATCTCACTAAACACAGTCCTGTAATGACTTTAACTCAGGTTTATCTGGACTTTTATGATTTAAAAATCAGAATCTTTCTTTCTGGTCCTGCAGATTATTTTGCTAAAACACTTGAAGTCACTTTCTGATAATTTTCTAAGATTACTGCAGGCGAGTTGTCTTCAGGGTGTGTGTGAAGGGAGGATGCTCTTCGTCTCAGAGTGACGCGCCCTCCTCCTCCTCCTCCTCCTCCTCCTCCTCTTCCCGGAGCTCTTCCAGGAGCGCTCTGATCTCCTCCTGAAGTCACCTCCTCAATGCAAAAAGAAAGCCAGTCCTTTAACTCACAATGCATCCAAGTGCTCCACTCTCTCCGTCTCCAAGTTGCAAGAGCTGCACAGTTTGATTTGTTTCTGCAGCGAGAGAAGAGTCCTCAACAGCAGAAGAAGAAGAAGAAGAAGAAGAAGAAGAAGTATCTCCACCCAGAGCAGCAGGAGTGAAGTGAAACGCTTGCAGCAGCAGCAGCAGCAGCACTGTATTCTGGGATGGCTGATAATGATGATGATGATGATGATGATGATGATGAAAAGGCGAAGTGCAGCTGGAGGAGGTTTCTGAAGTCGGAGGCTGAATGCAGAAGTTTGAAGAAAAAATCCTCCTCAGAAAACGTTTCTGTGGCGTCCTGCTGTAGTTTCCTCTCTGCTGCCCGAGAGATGAATGACTGAGAGCTGGATGCTCCCTCCCTCTCTCCCTCTCTCCCTCCCTCTCTCCCTCCCTCCCTCCCTCTCTCCCTCCCTCCGTCACACACACACACACACATACACACTTCAGTCAGCCCTCCCCTTCTCTCTCTCTCCTCCTCCTCCCTCCCCCATCACTGAATCCACTCCAGTTTTCTTGGCGAACATGACGGAGCAGAAGTCTCTAATGTGACATGAAATGAACAGACGACACGAACTCGATCCTGTCGCCTCGTCTGATGTTTGATTTTTAGCTGCTCTTCATGCAGAGGAGAGTCCAGTCAGAGATGTGGAGCAGTTTCACTGTTTGACTCTAAAGAATATCGACTTTATTCACTTTACAGTCTCTCTTGTTGCCCCTGATCCAGGATCAGTGTCGGGTCTGACAGGAAGTGGTGCAGGAGGAATGAATCTGTCAAACTTGTTGGTGCTGGAAGCTTCACGATGAAGTGACGACCTGAAGGGAGCTAACTGATAACATGCTAGCTAGCTAGCTAGCTAGCTACAGCGGTATGCTAAGTCTGCAGGTTCACAACATGCTGAGGAGATAAAACTCACAGAATCAGTAACTTCTTTCACATCACTGTCTTTATGTAAAGTCTCCATTTTAAGTGATTTCTATCTTTTTATTCCTTATGTTTATTTATCTGTTTCTAATTCCTCTCATGTGGCCTTTCTTTCTCTCTCTCTTTCTTACTTTCTTTCGTTCGTTCGTCACAGAGTTTGTTTATGGTTAATCTCTTTAGTATACTATATTCTTTCTTTCATCATGTGTTTCCTCTGTGACATAGAGTTTGATTAATTTTCAAAGCACTTTGTAAATCTGTTTTAAAGGCACTCTGTAAGGAAAGTATATTATGATTATGATTATTATTATTATTATTATGTTAACTTTGACCTAGCAAGACAGCTGCCTCTCCATGTTTAATCAACCATTTTGTTCGTGTCTCAGTTCTTGAAATAAAATGTTTGCTGGAGATGAAGAACTGCACACAAGAGGTTGTTCTTGGTTATGTTAGCATAGATCATCTTTTCAACAACACACATTGTGTTTAAAAAGACAAATTCAGTGGCGCCTCCTCAGACTCAAAAACTGTTGTCGAGCTTTGTTCAAAAAATGGAGAATAAAATGTCAGCGTATTGTGTTTCTGCAGTTGATATGCTCAGATCCAACATGCTAACGCTAACGCTAAGCGAGACGACTGCCGACTCTAAATGTTCCAGATGGTGTTCCAGTATTTGTGAGCGTGTTGCCGTTGATATTTTTAACAAAACGTGGGGACATTTGCCTGAACCTGACCTGAGCACCAACACCGCGCTGTCACAAAACTGAAACTGGATGTAAAGACAGTTGCAACATAAAGAAATGTGAAGCGTCTCCGTGACTTTCTGCTCACGTGAATGAAAATAATTACACTTCACAACAATCCTGGAGGCGTCCGCACACCAACTGATGACTGTTCAGTGTCGATGAATCATTTTGTTTTACTGCTCGATACCGAACCAACTATTGATTGAACTTGTGTTGTCATGTAGGCGGCAGTGAAACAGGCAGTGATTTATAACCAAACCTGCTTTTATTGAGGAGTAACGTTACGTTACGTTCTGGCTCTTTATTCTTGCCAAAGAGAAAGTGAAGGAGGAGATTTTCATTCATTCATTTGTTCCATAAGGACAAGTGACATCACTGACAATATGCTGCATGACTGTAATATGAACCTCCTCCTGTGTGTGTGTGTGTGTGTGTGTGTGTGTGTGTGTGTGTGTGTACACTCATGCATGTGCCTGTTTGTGTATGTGCTTTTGTCTCTTTCGGTCTGCGCCCTTACTCAGCAACTTGCAACCATCCGGACTAAAGCAAGACACACCAGTGTAGGCACACGCACACACACACACACACTCTCACACACACACTCACCAATACACACACACACATTAAAGTAACCGGACACTGGTCCCTAATGGGGGTGGGGGGAGCTCTGTTTCCTGTTGAGGAAAATATCTGAGATGAAACAAACTGCTGATAGAGACACAGCGAGGGGAGCGAGACAAAGAGGATGTGATCATCTGCGTACGAGAGATCTCAAATATAATCTGGAGTCGGTTTTTCAAATGTTGCTCGAGCTTAAAAGTGTGTTTTAAATCGAAATTTGGTCTTGAAAAAAATATTCACATTTAGAAATGATACAAATGGTAGAGAGAGTAAAAAAAAACAGCATTAATGTGTTTATTTATGTTGGTTGGTGGGTAATAAAGACAGCTCAGATTAATTAAAACAAGTAAGATTATAAAAAATTATAATTTCAGCTGATCTCTTGAAGGCAGCCATCTTTGGTTAGGAAGACCAACATGACACTGGACGTTGGAGCCGCCTGGACGTGTTGTTAACGGGGCTGTTACAGGATCGTTTACACTTAAATCCAGACGACTGTGATGTTTGTGAGTTGTGACTGAAGCGAGGAGGCGTTTGACTTTCTGCTGCTCATGATGATGTGACCTGAGCGTTTGTGTGGACGACCAAAGTTTGTGTCCTCTGAAATTTGACACTAAGGTCGTCGCCATCTTGGTTTTTCCTGCTTGCTGAGGTCATACAGTTTCGGGGAGAATCAGGGTCATTTTTCTCATAATATTACGATCACGCTTCTTTTTGAAACCTGTGGCGTCGCCCCCTGCTGGCCGTTAAAGTAAAATGCAGGTTGGTGAACTTCAGCCAAGTGAAAATGACTTTTCCAAAGAAAAGTCGGATTATTGATAAAAGCGTGAGAGGCTTCTGCTCCACGGAAGAAAGAAAAACAGCAGCAGGTTAAACAAACTGCTCTTCTTACGCAGATCTGATGTCACCGCTTTCTTCTTCATGCTAGTTTTCTATTAATGATGTCATCTCGTTACGGTCTCTTCTTCTGTAACGATTTACAGCTTCCTGACTGGACGACTGCGCCACCTACTGCTGTTCGTCTAACGATCGATGGTTGATGGAAACAAGCTTTAATCTGCACTTTTTCTTTTGATGATTTTCTCAAGATTTGGTTAAAATTCACGGCCCATGTGAATGGAAACCGGAACTATATCTGAGTTTTAGATCAACTTGAATAAACATAAAATAAAATGTTTAAGAAAATCTGCTTCATTCTCTGGATAATGTCGACGTGTGGACCAAGTGAAAGAAAATAAAAAATGAGCAAACTGACAACGAACTTAAGCAAACGTAAGCAAAAACTGTTGTATGTGTGTGCGTGTCTGCGTGTGTGTGTGTGTATGTCAGTGTGTGTGTGTGTGTGTGTGTGTGAGAGAGAGATGGGGAGATGTTCTGGGTCAGGCAGAGATCAATGTCAAACGGCCTGGTTAACAGCATCCAGCTGACAAAGTCATTCATTTCTGCCGGCGCTCCACTCTGGATGCACTCTTCGTGTGTGTCTGTGTGTGTGTGTGTGTGTGTGTGTGTCATTGTGCTGCAGTAACAAGCGCCGGCTGGATTGGAAGGAGGCGTCCCACCCATGAAGCACATGGGTGTCCACTTACACAACACATTACAGTATGTGTGTCACGTGAGCAACACACACACACACACACACACACGAACACACACGGACACACATACACACACAAGTTCATGTCAATATGACCAACAGGGCACTAAATCTCTCCACTGTCTAAACGGGGACTTTTTGTTTCTAGTGATTTTGCTTCTTTTAGGATCTTTTGCCATTATGTTACTACAAAGGTGTTATTTTAATTATTTTTAAATTACATGTGCAGACACACACACACACACACACACACTCCTTCCTCTCACAGTGCCCGGCTGAACACTCAGACGTAGTTGAGGGAACATCTCTCTTCACTTTCTTCGCCTCGAGACTTTAAGTTGCGCTGACGACACGTTTAATCGATGCGACACGACCGACAGCTGCACGGACATTTTTGTGGTTTTTAGTCGACATCTTATTTTAGTTAATGCGAGGAATGATGGAAGTTTGTCGGCTAGTTGAACCTCAGACTGCAGACAAATATTCCCATGTGGTTTCCGAAGAAATGTTTAGCATCCTGACATTTGGGATTCGCTAACTGTGTCGTCAGAAAATCCAATCCAGTCTTCATCACAGGAGTTATGTGAGGAATGAGGCGTTATCGTAACGTAACATCATGTTGCAAATGCTTCAAAGGATAATAAGACTGCAGTGAGATTCATTATAGGTTTTGCATCACAAATGTCACTTTCCTCAGAAAAATGCAGTCTGTACCAAACAAACGTGTTTTCTTCTTTTGTTCTGGAGAACAAAACGTGTCGGTCAGGACGTCGCTGCAGCGCTTCATTACTGCTGTCTGTCACAGTCAACTTCATCTAGACGACGCAGCTTCTGTGATTTGGATATTGAACTCGGCTGTAGTGCATTTTCAATATTTTGATTAACTGTGACGTCCTAGTTGCAGTCGAGGACGATAATGGATTGGCAGGAAGTGAGAAAATTAGACGCAGTGCTGAATTCTTTCCTCATCACGCCACGCTACGTCGCCATTTTCTCTCTTTCTTTCTTATTTTTCGGGAACGCAAAGAATCTTGGGACATGTGAGGCCACGAAGGATCGCAGCAGTGCATCCTTCAAAAACAGGGAAAAGGAGAAGCATCTGGAGGAGCCTTCGGATTGGGACAGCCTTCACGTGGTGTTGTGACCTAGTTGGCCTTGAAATGGTCCTCTGAAGGATGCGGACCCTGACTTGAGACACAGTAACTGTATTATTGATGCAGACTCCTTGTGGGGGGGCCACAGGGGGGTCTGGACCGTGTCGGCCCCCCTAGAACCGGCACTGAGGACCAGCCCTCACATCAGCCTCTGCTGTGTCATGCTGATGTCACAGTTATATCCCGTAAACGTGGCTGATCGTGATTTGTATTCTTGCCTCATTTCAATACTTTTCATGTTGCTCACTCGGCTCTTAGTCACCCCACCCCTCCACACACACACACCTCCTAATTGTTGCTGATATTTGGGTGTAGAAAGGAGCAGAGCCACTGATCCATTAACTGACCAGGCCCAGCTTGATTGGCTCCGGACGATCCCCTGAAATAGCAGGATTGGCTGTCGGCCAAGCGCCCATTTCCTGTGTGTCTGAGAGGAGCTCCAGCCACCGGGGCTCAAATGCATTTCCTGACTGTGTATAAAACTTTTATTAATGACCAGGAGTGCATCAGCGGCTGTGCTCGCTCGCCCGCACTCACTCACTCATTCACTCTCTCATCAAGGGAGGGAGAGAGAGAGAGACAGAGAGGATGATGGGAGTGGAAATGAGCTGCAAAGAGACACAACGTGAGGCGAGCAGGATGAGAGAGGAAGAGGGTGTGTGTGGGAGAGAGAGAGAGTGTGTGAGAGACACTGATGGATGGATCAGGAGATGAGCAGATAGAATTAAGTGAAACAAACCAGAGGCCAGACATTAAAAGAGAAGGAGAGATATGCAGGAGCTCTCCTATAGGCTCAAACCTACAGTATCTCTTACAGTGTAACTCCATTACACACCAATACACTGCAGGTCACTGGGTGCACCTTTACCTCCGCTCAACTCGAAGGGAAGAAGAAGAAATCATGATGATCTTCGAAATATGTAGAAAGACGACTGATTCTTACGATGGCCGACCGTGTACAACACAACACGAGTCTGAAAAACACAAATGTGAGTCAGAAAACATGATTGCAAACTCCAGAAAACATCAGTAAAATGAATTAATTGACTTTCAACAGCTCACACCAGCTCTTCTTCTTCTTCTTCTGTATGATTTCTGTCCCGCCCTCTCCATCTGATTTGCTGTTGTGATTTGAACCCGTCGTAGATTCTTACCTTTTTAAAACCAAACGTCTAGAAGTTTAGAGGTGTAGATAAACCTACTGACTTGGTTTGTGGACCTCTTCAGACTCAACTGTTGTAATTTTGCATTCAGTGTCACGATCCAGCAGTTTACGTCCATGTTTGTTTTATATCCGCCCTCGTACGTTCCAGTTTCACTGCCGCCTGCAGGCCACAGCACCACATCACTACCACAGTCAAAAACTCTGCACACAACATTCAACATCAGCATGGTGTCGCCTTTCTGAGCATGTTAGCATGAGACTCCTCTGCTGCGATCACAACGAACACAAAGCAAGATGTTTTTTGTTTGTATTCATTTGCAGACGATAACTTGATTTTTGGGACTGATGTCGGTATGTCAGCGAGTAAATAATTCTGGTTATGAAACCAGTTTTAGAGTAAACTTTGTCTGAAATTGCATCAGTGCACTGAAACTGTAAACTTCACTGGTAGTTTTATAGTTATGAATTTGTAAGTTTCTAATAATGTTAAAATGTCATATTGGTGCTTATTGGGCAACGTATATGCTAATACTGCTTCATCTGTGATGGGTCAGCATCGGCTCCGAGCTTTGAAAGATCGTCATTGACCAGATTATTGAGCAGTAAAGCCCCTGAACCAAAAAATACAATCTTTACAGAGTTCCTGGTGGTTAAATCAGTTAATCTTGTCCCAGATTCTTACAAAGGAAGTCTTGATATTCACTCTGGTGATGTTACCTGCTCAGAACATCGTCTACCTGAGGATAAGTTCCTGAAGCTGAGAGCTGTGAGAGAAACAACACGATGTGACCTCTGATCACACCATAAAACGTGAATGGGGAGATGAAATGTGTACAGAGGAGCGTAATTACATCAAATGGATGAAAGATGAGAGCTGTCAACACTTTCCTGGCAGGATGGAGAGACTGAGGAAGACAGAGAGGAAGAGAGGGGGAGAGGGGGAGTGATGACTGTCGTGACTGGTGGAAAACTGAATCAGACTGATCAGACACAACCTGGCCAGTCATCAGACCTGGCACTTTTCTTTCTAATAGAAGTGAAACTCGTGGTTCAGTTGTGTGTTTGGTGCTCACACTTGGACTCAGTGTGTTTGATAGACGTGGTAACTTGAATCTTATGTATGTATGAACCTTGTTGGCATTTGTTTGGTTGAAAGTCACAGAAAGATGCTGAGATTGTTGAGTCATCCACAAACATATTTTCATGTCAAATATGGCGTCGGATCATCAAACTAAAGACAGACCGTTCTTCTTCAGCTGATTCGTTAGGTTGAGTTGTGAGCCTGTATTTTTTGTTGCCCATCATATTTTATTGGTTTTAGTGGTTTTATTTCAGCATCAGATATTTGTGTTTAGCAGACGGATATTTCCCTCAGGAGGTGGTGGAGACCCAAAACAGAGCTAAAAGAGAGGGAACATCAGAGTAACATCCACCAGGCCGGCAGAATCATGGTCCAACATGAACGTTGCTCCATGAACTGTCTGAAGACGACTCCGGGCGTCACTACTAATGTTTCAGGGCTTCCAGTGTGGATCAACAGATAACGGATATCTGAGCCAGGACGACTGCTAACGGGTTCTGGACCGGCTCCTCTTTGCTTCACATGGACTGTTTACCTGTCTACTTTACTGGTTGCAGCCCAGTAGATTTCACTGCAGCCAAGCCATCGTGCATCTAACCTTCAGTACAGTGATATCAGTTGAAAATGAGGCCCAAAGCTGCAATAAACCAGAATCTTCCTTAAATTAAGCTTGTTCCTGCAGCGTCAGTGGTCAGGTGAGAGCTTCAGGAAACCGTGAATGCTGCATCATTTTAACCACAAGAATATTAGAGAGGCAAAATCTCATTACATTCATTTGGCCGATGCTTTTATCCAAAGCAACTTCCAATAAGTGCGTTCTACCTCAGAGGGAGAAGGAGAAGAGAAAACTGAAAGAGACGGAACTGAAACGCAAACGAGACTTGTAATGCGATGAAGTCACCGCTCCGGACGTCGGACTGTAAGAGCTGCAGCAGCTCTCGCAGCAGAGCGCAGCCCGGCGTGGAGGTGGGGGGTTGGTGGTGATGTCTGCTGTGACCCCGTGTACCCGCACACACACATGCACACACACTTCCCGACCCCACAGCCAGGCAGGGGGCTTCAGTGGGTCGCTGACCCCAGGCATGGGGCCTGGTTACTGGGAGAGAGGGGTCGATAGGCCTGGCTGTGTGGGGGAGAGGGTCAATAAGGGTGAAGCACAGAGAAAACCTGATTTTCATTTTCACTTATTGTCTTTTTTACTTAAATTCCTTAGAGAATAATGAAGCTTTCCTACTTCCCAATTATTGAATTCATTCTATGAAGTTTTACATCAGTTTGTCATTTAGGTTTTTGGCAACAATGGCCGCCGTCCACACGTGTGAATAAACTGCACCGAGCTGAGAGAGAAACACAGATCTCACTGTGGAGATTCACATCAACAGGGATTATTGTAAAATCTGTGTTTTACTTCTGCAGAATTTCCCTTATTATTGATAAAGCAGGGCATTTCTTTAGTGCTTATCTGGTCCTGGAAGTTTGAATGTGTCAAACATTTTACAAATGATTTCTTGGTTCATCACTGTCGCCTGCAGTCGATCAGCAAAACAGCCTAAAACCAAGACATGTAGACATGTATTTTCTGTCAGCAGGCGTATCGACTGATGTAGCTCTGATTTATATAAATAAATACACACATTCATGTTGTGTCAGTTGGTTGGTATATAGTGTTTGTTTTGCTTTTCTTTGTTCTAGTAGATGTTTTATGACACGTCCTCAGTATAATAATACTCTCCATTAGTTGTTGCAAAAATGAACAGTGGCATGAAAAGAAAAGTTAAATTATGATCAGTCATTTTAGAGCGATAAGTGAAGTTATATCTGTTTTTTGTGGCTGTCAAGAAGACTCGAAGTTCCAACTTGCATGGCCACGTCTGTTCGAGAGTCCAAGTTTGGTTCTGATCTCCGCGGGCTTCATCAGTGGAGCGTCACGTCGGTCTGATACTGCTGAGTCACTGAGATTGTGTTAATTTCATAATTCTTCCATGATCTTTTTGTGCTTCGTCCACGAGTCTGTAGGCTTCGTAGTTTAATGGTTTCAGTAAATGCGATTATTGCTGTAATGACTCCAAAACTACCTGGTTAGGTCTCACAGGAAACCAACAGCAGTCTCATCAGTAAAAAGTCTGGGTGTGTTTGATTCGTCCATCCATCGCTCTTTATGCTACATCACCTGACTTCCTCCTTTGCTCCCGTCGTAGTAACTCCGGCCACTAGAGGTCGTACAGCCGCTCGTGTCTCCAAGATTCATTTTAGGAGGCTGCTCAGACTTTAAAGCACCAACTGGTCTTTTCTGTTCATTTCCACCTTCTGTTGTTCAGTTCCAACTCTTTTTTTTTTGCCAATATTAATATCATACTTCCATTCATGCCAATAAAGCTTATTGATCTGATTAGAGAGAGAGAGGGAGAGAGAGGCCGAGGCAGACTGGAGTGCGTAATGGGGAAGCATTGATTATGGCTGTTAACTCTGGCTCTTTGATGTGGATAATGCAGTCTCTCTCTTCCTGCCTCTGCACTGCCTTTACACTCTAAAACCCCCGGGCCTCAGAGGATATTGGGTTTACAGAGAGCGTATACATCAGACGGGCTGCATATGCTTGAATGTGACAGAAAGACGGAGACACAGGACATGTGATCATGGACGACGTGTGCAGACATGGAGATTAATGTGTGGATGTTTTCATGTAAAAGAGAAAAGTTGCCATAGAGAAAGTTGGAGATCGTCGTCCAGAGAGAGAAAAACAAAACAATATTTTCAGTTTCATAAAATTCCAAAAAGCAGAATATGTTTGGACTCGAGGGACGTCACATCTCGTGATTGTTGGAGTTTGAATATGAGTCCGTCGGGAGCAAAGGAGGAAGTAAAGGAACGTTATTAAAGAGTCCACAGAGACAGAAGAGGTCGGGCTGGACGGGTCGACTCAAGTTCTGATTACTTCCTCATCTCAGCTGTTCATTTAACTGTGACCAGGATCGTCCCATAATGTGTAACATGTTATCATTAAAATCCTGATCGCTCTGTGAAACTAACAACCTACCAAGTCACTAGCCTGTCTAGCCTGTTCGCTAATGGCATCAAAGCAAACAGCTGCTACTTTACTTTCCATTTAGTGAAGTTACGTACAAAAGGCAGCTTTGTTTTCCCCATAGACCAGAATGAGAACTGGTGCAGTCACACCTGACGTATAAAACATAACCTTCATCATCATTTCACGCTTTTAATAATAATAATTAAAAATTAAATAATAAAATAATTTAAAGAATCATTGAGTCAGAGGAAAGAAGTCACTCTTTTATATATATAATATATCTCATATTTGTATTGTTTGTTTTATCTTTTTTTTTTTTGAGCAGTCGCAGCAAAATATTTCTCCTTTCCATCTTTTTCTCTTTGCTTCTATCACACAAATCATATCATCCTTTAATGCTGCATTTATTTAAAAAACAAATGTGGTCATATGAGGATTTGATCCAGGTTTAAATAACTTAAAATATATTTTTGTTTGTGTCGCGTTTCAGTTTGAGTCCTTATATTTAATTCATGAGGCCGACATGGGACGTGTCAGTGAGAAGAGACGAGGAGGATCAGAGACCTGAGCTACAGCAACAGTAATAAAAACAATAATAATAATAATAATCATTATTATTATTATTATTATTATTATTATTATTATTATTATTATTATTATTAGTTCATGTTGCTGACATTTTGAAAGAAGAAACCTGAGAATCTGTGAGGCAAAACAAAAAAGAAAACAAGACAGTTTAACAAGAATAAAATAAACAGTAGAAATATATAAAATAAATCTTTAGGAACACATTTTATTATCTGTTAACTATCTGCTTTTATTAATATAATCCAGTTTGAGAACTGACACTATATATTTTCCTTTCTAATCCTTCTGCTTTGAGCTTCACGTCGTCACATTTCATATTTTCTTTTTTAAAGCTCTGTACTTTTTAATATTTCCCTGAACTGTTCACTTCTCGTGCATCTTTTCCAGAATCTCAAATCTGAATAATTTGTTGCCATTATGAATTAATTATTGATCATACTCCTGTAATCCTTCTGCATGTAATCTGTGGTAATCTCATGTAATCTGTTACTGCCTGGCTGTACGACAGCACACTGATGATGGTTTGTGGCCATGTGGGCTCTGAGAGCAGCGACTGAAGTCAAAATGGTTGACGAGCAGCCAACAGAGCCAAGCCCTACAGAGCTGCTATGACCTCATTCTGTGTCTCTGCTCCATCAGCTCCACTCTGTGACCCCAGAGAGGCGGAGCAGCCGAGGGGAGCTGCCTCCCTCTGCTGGACTCGCTCAGAACCACAGCCGAGTCCTTCACGAGCGGCTCAGTACCGAGTTCTGAAGGCGACATACCATCAGGAGCATTGATGTTGTAGTGTGGAGGTCCAGTAATCTCTCACCTCCACAGCATCGGGTCAGCACTGGGCTGCACCACGTATCGTCCTGCTGCCAGGAAAACTGTCAAGACGTGTTCGTATTTCTCTAAACCAAACGGTGACACTGGTTTTGCAGTACAAAGCTCAGGATGCAGCGATGGTGCTCCTGCAGAACTTCTGACCAGGGGAACATGTCCGAGACTCACAGACCGCTCTGGGCTCAGGGAACTTAACAGTTTCACATGTATGGTTCTAGTTTAGAGGTCGTGGTCGTTTCCACAGGAGAAGCAGGGAGCGTTCGCTGGGTTTTAATGGTATTTTGCGAGGAAAGGCTGAATAATAATGCTGTCAAAGTCCCAAAAAATCGGTACATTTTCATCCAGACAGGATGAACAATGAGCTGAACGCTGTCGCATCGTTCTCACATCGACACTGAACAAGTGAATAAAGAGACGACGATGGAAAAATGAGATGACAGACTGATAAAGTACAGAAAGCAAATATTTCAGCATTCATCAATCAGCTGTCGACCTTCAGTAACATGAAACAATCTGTAGCTCAAAGCTGTTTTTACTCAAGTGGAGCGTTAAAATGAACCATCACGTTATATTTAACACGACTCGACTGTTCTCATCACGCTTCAACTGGAAGTTCAGTAAAACACGAAACACGTGAACGTTTGTAAAGACACAGAAGTGATTTTAATCAAATCTATCACAGCGGAAACATTTGTTATCGGACCGGGCTGAGGCGCTGAAGCCAGCAGCCCGAATCCTGCCGGAGCTGAAAACACAGAAAAACAGTTTGCATACGAAAAAAAACAGATTCAGACTCTTTATCTGCAGATCAACTACAACCAGTTAATGCAGCTACAGCATACAGTTAATTCTCTGCTGGCAGGACCGGCTCTCCTCACAGGTCGTTACTGATAACAAGCTGCTGTGAACTGAAGCTGAACAGAACAGCGATGGCAGTCCAACACCAGCATGCTATCACACTAATAACACAATGAGGCACTTCAGGTCCGTCAAAGTCGACATATTTCTACAGGCTTGGATCAGAACCGGCTCCGTGTCCACTGGGCTGCTCTCTTCTCTCAGACTGTCACTCAAACACTTTAAAATAATTTCTCTGTAAAATGAAGGAAACTTAATCTCATCCTCTCCTCGTCCAGCAGCACAATCCTGCCAGAGTTTACACCGTAATGTTTGATTCTCTGCACCACTGAGCCGATGAGCTCCAGCAGCTTCCTCTGATTATGTAGCAGTGCATTAGCATTAGCATTAGCATTAGCATTAGCAAAGGTGTCCATGTATTGCAGCATGACTTTAAATTATGATTAGACAACAGAAACAGGTCACATGACTGAATATTAAGAATCTTCAGGATTGTGGAGCCGTCACATATAAAATGGGCCGGTCCAAATCTGCAGGCGGATGTTAAAGAGGAATCAGAACTTGATACAGAATAAAATCTTGATGTACCAAATACATCCTTTAGCTGCAGCCACGACCCAGAACATGAGACAAGCTCGGTGTTCAAAGTCAATACAACTGAAATTTCACATTGTTTGATGAATCATATGAATGTTTAATGTCAAAATCAAAGCGATCAAAAAAATAGAATATTCTCAAAAGTCTCACTTCTCCGTCTTCACCACGCGGACTAATATGAAGAGCCAGAGACATAAAACTCACAGATTAAACAAACAGTGTGTATGCACAAAGACAGAAATGAGCTTTCTTGCTGTCAGATGGATAAACTGTGTGTGCGCCTGAATCCTTTTAGATCTCCATCATCATCATCATCATCATCATCGTGGAAACATCTGCACTCCCTCATTTATCCAAGAATGGATGCAAAAAAAAAAAAAAAAACTCCCTGAAACATCTCAAACATTCATCAGACCTGAAAATGAGAAGCGTACAGATCAGCTGCTGTCGTTACAAACTGCTGTGGATGTAGAGAACACATCGTCACATCATGAACGCTGATCAGTGACTCAAAGCTGAAACTCTTTACAAACCGGGTCACAGTTCAGGATCAAACACAAATATCATTAACAGGATGATGAAATTCATCACTCATAAATAATTTAAAATTAAGATAATAAACGCACCACTGAGTTATTTTACTGATTGCTGAACTTTAACTACCATCGACATCCTCAACAAACTAAAGTTCGTCCTCTGAATCGTTTCACCTGCAGTTTTCTCTCAGAAACAAACGTGTCGGGAACATTCACACTCTCAGTTAGAAAGATCAGCTCGCGAGTGTTTTTGTGCATACACATCCGTCTCCTGGTCTGCAGGAGGGATTCATGTCGGAGCTGCAGAGTTTTAAAACAAGGAAAGAAATCTGTTTGAAGTTTAAAAACGTTGTGTGAGTTTATATCCAGCTGACTCAACATCTGTACTACAATATCTGTGATAACTCAGGAAGGTGAAAGTGTCAGAGAGCAACAATAAATAAAGACGCAGCTGGAAACTTTCTACTCTGAACATTCATCAGCCTGCAGGTCGTTGGAGACGAGCACCCAGCGGACACGAAGCCGTCGACATGAAGCTTTAAAATAAAACACTTGAACAGAGAAAACTCAAGAAACTGTTTACATATTATCATTAATTATTATTATTATCATCATTGTGCTTTAAAATCTCTTCCACCATCATAAAACCCACAACATCATGCTCCAGGTCCAAACATCCAGACATCCACCCTCAACCCCACCCGCCCACCCACAATGCATCACACCCACAATGCATCACACCCAGAGTGAGACTCAAGTTCCTCTCATGGATGTGAGACACGGTCCAGTACAAACATGTGAACAGGATGTCCCCATGCACCTCTGAGACTTACAAAATAAAAGACCATAACACATAAAATCTACCAAAACAAAAGCAAAGCAAAACAAAAAAACTCCCCTTTAGAACATTTTTCAAATGTTCGTCTGAACTGTGTCACAGGACGGTCACACATTCACTGAGCATGCCCAGATTACAAATATGTATTCATATTTATACGTATTTACATGCAGAGTAGCGATCAGACTCCACGTCCTCGTCCCCGGGGCTACGCTGGCTGTGGTGGCTCTCTGGAGGTTAAACGTTCGATGGCACCAGGTTCGTCTACACGTGACAACTGGAAGCTGAGGCGGCGCTCTGCGATAACTTCAGAGCCGTTCGGTTCCACGTGAGCTCGTCGTCTTCCCTGCAGTGACCCTCGACTGTCCTCTGACCACAAGACGATCAGATAATAACTAACATCTGCTGATGAGCTGCTCACATCCGTCATCGTGTTAACTTGTGTAATGATTTGTGGGATGGAGTCAGCATCACCGGACAGACTCTGATTCATCTGGTCACTTTCTGTTTTTAACTGAAATATCGTTTCTACATTCTGAATAAATTATTTAAACTTTAATATTAAATTTAACCCTAATGCTGCGTTCAGGCGCTTCCTGAGAAGTCGTTCATGTCAGAATGTGTGAGCGACATTTAAAAAACATGCTCACAGCTGTTTCCAGTATTTGTGTGACGATGAAACGTGAGCCGTGAAAAATATTTCAGAAATATGCAAATTATCATCAAGTCAATGTTTACTGTCATCCACCACCTCCACATCTCATGTATTATAATTTCCTACAACTTTAGAATGCATCATGTGAATTTCACTGGTCAGAATAACTTCTTGCAGATTATTCTGACGCCACATGAACACACAATCAAATCATCAAATCATTTCTTTAAACTGAAAGTCAGATCATGACTCCTACACTTGCAGCACTGCGCCACATCAACTCATGACGAACTGTTTGACATTCTCACTGAAACTTCAGCACAGAGAAGAAAACTGCCTCTGAAAACTGGTGGTGTGTCTTCAACACTCAGACTAAGTTTGCAGTTTGGATCTGAATCAGCTTCACTTTGTCTCCTCTGAGATTCACGCGTCTGATTTGAGGGAAGACGACGTCACGTGGAGCTCGATATACCTGACTGTTCATCTGCACACCTGCCAGGTAGAGATGGGACAGAGAACTGATACAGCAATATATCACAACACAGCCGCCTGTGATACTGACAGGGTCTTTAACTTTAAAGTGGAAATCTTCTCCTGCTCAGAGACTTTCCACATGTTCAGCCAGTTTTGTGTTGATATCACAGGTGACTGGTTTGCAGTATATGACAGAAATGCAATGTATCATGATGTCCCGTCTCTGCAGCAGAGCGCTGTGAGACTGAGAGTAAGTGTTGAATTTAGAAGTGAGTGTTAGAGTAGATTACACTTTTATTTCATGATTTCTCAGGTGACGTTGAGCCAATCACAGGCGAGAACGGCACACAGACGATGTGTGTCTTGATTCTTTGTGAGATTTAATCGAGCAGGATTCAGTTCTGAAGGTGAGACTGGTGTTCGGACCGTCTCAGCTCTGAACTCTGTCCTGCGCTCGGCGTCAGTCCGGCCCAGTTCCCAGTTGTCATGATAGCTTGGACACAGCTGCCTTAATCCACTGCACAGCCAAGAGGCTGCAGCACTCTCAACAGATCTGGTTTGTGATTATTTGTTTCATAAAAAGCCAAAATAAAACCCCAAACAAGCTCAATTTGTTCAAAGACAGGATTTGAACCAATCATCCCAAATTTAGGGAGGGAGAGGGGATCTGAACCACCACCAACCCGGGGAGCCCTGAGGGGGAGGAGGGAGGGGAGGGACATGCAAGCAGGGGGGAGAGGGGGGATGACGTCTGGCTCTTCTTGTCATTCAGTCATTCCTGTCGGAGAGAAGCAGTGTGTCTTTAAGGGCTTGTAATGATTTCCTGTTCCGAAATAAACAGAACACAGATGCAGTCGTTACAGCGAGTGTGAGCAGAACGTTTCCACACAGTCAGAACAGACGAAGACGACATGAGACACGAACAACTTCATCATGTGACTCAGAGAGAAAACACAGGTGACTGTCAGACCGTCAGGACAAAGAACAGAACAATTCAATATTTAGTGAAAACAAAAACAGCTTTTCACCACATGTGAGTGTGTTCAGAGGAAGCTGCATGTAATCTTATAAAGAAACAGTTGCATTGTGGGAAACGTAGGCTCCAGGTTTTGTCGCTGCGTTCCTGTAACACTGTGAGACTCACAACAGAACCAGATAACACCTTTTATATTCCACTTATTCTTCTTCTTTTTCAAAAACCTTGAGCCTGCATTACCCATAATGCAGCTGAGCGACATCACTGGATATAATTCAACATGCAGCAGCACCTTTTCTTACCACAGGGTGGCGCCAGATCAGCTGATTACAGATCAGATTCACAGAACAGTTTCTGCTTCACTGACCAATAAACAGCTTTACCACTGTGTGTGTGTGTGTGTGTGTGTGTGTGTGTGTGTGTGTGTTTAATGTACTATGGACCCGGCAACATTTAAAAAAACTCAAATTACACCTACAAGCACAAATGGGTCCAAATAATACAACTGAAAACATGCACAGATGTGATGTGTGAACACTATCGTACTACAGAATGTTGTATTTCTTCAGTATTTCTTCAGACGCTGTATTTCATGCGGAGCCGCAGACGCGTCACCTTCACTGTGACCTTCTGTGTGTACATGTGGAATCTGCTGAGACTTTGTGAGAGAGTTTAACACGACGTCTCGAAGCCGACTGAGTTAATCTGCTCGGCATCACGAGACTCACAGACTCCTCACAGCTGCTGCAGGCCTGAACGTCTCCTGCTTGGTTATGATTACGGAGGACATGTGACGGGTTCAGAACCACACTGGGCCGAGCAGCACCGAGCGGCTCGTGTTAGTATCTGCTCTCTGCTGCTGTTACCTGTTTGATCATCTCCCCGGTTCTCTCGATGACGATGGTCTTGGCTTCTTTGACGGGCGAGGTGCACTGGTAGTCGTCACTCAGCAGGCCGAGGATCGGGTACTGGTTCCTGTACCTGCACACACACACACACACACACACACACACACACACACACAGATGTGTTCAGATGTGGCCTGGACAGACAGGTGTTGGTGGAGAGTTTTAATCCTGCAGGTATTTCTTCCTTCTCTTTAGTCACCTTCATCAGATACTCTGATCTGTGTTTTCTCACCTCCACAGCAGATTAAAGTAGCAGGACTAATGGAGAAAACAACGTGTGAAGACGTATCGACTCAAGCTGAATGATCCTCTCATCTGCTTCGTACTGCAGAGAGGTCTGAGATGTTTCTCTGGACGCTTTAAGACGTTTGCATCCATCTAAAGTTAACGTAACGCTGAGAATCCAAACTGACAACAGCTGCTGAGCAACTACGTAAAAAACTTTCAGAGCCCCAAAAATCAGAAACTGATATTTTTGCTCTTTGTGTTCTTTGTGGATCAACAGTGCAGTGATACAGACAGAAAATAGTTCCTACATGAAACTGACGACCAGCTCTGTGGATTCACTTTAGTAACCACAGTCTTCATACCAACACACGTCCATGGTTACATCTCAACACTGCTCCTTCTGGTCAAAGTGTGAAGATATTTAAGACGAGGATGAGGAACAGTAAACAGCTGGAACATCACATAACCAACAAGTGAGTTCTGACATCATGTGATCCGGTCCTTGTTGGCTCTGACTGGTTCTGTGGTGTCGTACCGTTTAGTGATGACGGTCTTGGTGACGTTCTTGGAGCTGTCGTTCCTCTCCTGCAGCAGCCGCCTGATCTCCTGAGGGTCGCAAGAGGTCAGACGGTTACTGCTGATTCAAGCTCATTAAAACAAGATATCTGCATGTGTTCCTCTGTGTGTGTGTGTGTGTGTGCGTGTGTGTGTGTGTGTGTGTGCGTGCGTGCGTGTGTGTGTGTGTGAGAGTGAGAGTGTGTGAAAGTCAAACAGCAGGTCGTCTCAGCAGCAGCCTGAGGAAACACAAACATTCCTGAGGTGAAGTTAACTGACAGCTCGCTGCACCGCTCAGGCCACAGAATGTGGTCGGACCTGACAGGTGACACCTGATCAGTGTGTATTTTATATATGTGTGTGTGTGTGTGTGTGTGTGTGTGTGTGTGTGTGTGTGTGTGTGTATGTAAACAGATGAGGATTCTGTGGAAGAAGCTGGTCTGCTTGATTTGCATATTTATATGCTTCCTCTCAGGTGAGTCACACACCTCGTTCTGCACAACTGAACACACACATGCATGCACGCACGCACACACACGACACACACAGCACACACACACACACACGCACACGCACACACGCACACACACACACACCCCTCCTCTGGTCAGTGGGACTGAGAGCTGATGATCTTACAGAGTAATTCTGTGGCTCTTATTTCAGTTTTGTCGTTCGGGTCAGAAACAAACACGACTTCCTTGAGTAAATCGACCTGCAGGACTCGCTGTAGTTTCACACACATTTTTAAAACAACATGTTTGTGCTGTTAATGATGACTGTTAACCACAGCAGAGGTTTAGCATGTGTTGGACTTCAACTACAGATCCTGCACGCTGCACATCAGTTAGAGGTTAATTATGTTTTACAAGTGTATTTATGATTTCTCTAGTTTCCTAAATCAGTCAGCAGACTCTTGAAAACTTTTTAATCTTCCCTGAACATGGAGTCTGTGTTCAGTTTTATCAAAGTTATGTTCATTCAGTCACTAAGTGCAGACACAGACGACGTCACAGTGTCCGTCTGTGTGAGTGACAGTGGGTGTGTCTGTCTCAGACCTCCTCCTGCCGGGTGATGGTGGTCTGTCGCTGCTCCAACATGGAGAGCAGCTCGGAGATCTTGAGCTGGAGACTTTTCTCTGAGGACGACTTGGTGGTGGTGACCTCCGTCTGCATGGTCGTTATCTGGGTCTGCAGGAGGACGGAGAGAGGCGAGGGACAAACAAGTGAAAATACATTGCAGGTATGTAAATGACAATATTTTACATAAACACAGATTACAAGAACCTGTTGTGCAGGATTTGATCTTCCAGGAGAGTATTTTTAATGTTTGGGTCATTGAATATTCAGTTTTATAGACAGTCTGTATGCAGCACATCAACAGAAGCCCTGAAGGGTCTTAAATGAACTTAAATTGTTTTTATTTTCAAGACATCAAAAGTGTTGTTTCCTCTTGAACATGTATAAGTCATGACCCTTTGTGCTTCCACAGAGAGAGTCATATTCAAATATTCTGTGTAAGTCTTTTTCAGTACATCTTTTCACCAGAGCCTGATGAAGACGGCACCATCCTGCCTGTCTGGCCTTCATCAGAGGGTGGTGCAGCTCCTGATGGAGACCAGATAACACAGGCGGAGCGACGCGACTTCACAGACACAGAAACTCTGTATATTCCTGCTGGATGTCGGCTGACGGGACAAGAGCTGATAAACTTGTTGTACAAAGTCAGAGTGCTGTTAGTTTCCTCTCCATGCTAATGTGCTCACAGCTGACTTCAGGGCATTAGCATGCAAACATTCACTAATTAACACTGAACAAAAGTGCAGCTGAGGCTCATGGGAACGTCGGCACTGTCTGAGTTTGATGTCATGATGGCGGCAGATAAAATCGCTCAGACTGTTTTCAATCCGTCCTGAGTTGGACGGGAGAGTTTGATTCTCACCCGCAGCCTCTGAATCTCCAGGTCTTTCTCTTTCCTCATGGAGCTGAGCTGGTCCTGGTACTGACGGGACAGCTCCTCCGTCTTGATCTGCAGGCTGGAGCTGTTGGCCTGACCTGCCAGCTGAGGGACAGACGGAGGGGACAGAAAATCATCACTCCTGTTGCAGAGTTGACAAAAGTACGTGATCTTTGTTCAGGACAGAAAACACAAAGTAATCTCCAAACTGATGTATTGTGTGTCTGATGGATGTTCTGATTCTGGTGGATGTGCTCAGATGTTCTAATTCTGGTGGATGTGCTCAGATGTTCTGATTCTGGTGGATGTGTTCAGATGTTCTGATCCTGGCGCTTCACCTTCTGTCGCAGCATGTCGTTCTCCTTCTCCAGCACTCTCATCCTTCCCTCCAACTCTTTGAGCTTGAACTCGCGACTCGAGTCGGTGTTTCTGGTGCTCATCAGCTGACTCTCCAGAGAGCGCTGGGCCGCACTGGTTTCCTTCAGAGACAGCTGGAGAGAGAACACACACACACACACACACACACACACACGCACACACGCACACACACACATGCACACACTGAACAACAATTCTGCAGTGATGTACTGTTGTTTTATTACTGGAGTGTTATTTGTCCACAGATTTATCAGTTTGTCTGAACCTCTCCCCCAAACTCTGCCTCTCTCTCACCTGTCTCTCTCACACACACACACACACACACACACACACACACACACACAGTTGTGTACCTGCAGCTGTCTGTTGTTTTCTCTGACGGCCTCCAGCAGACAGTCGTACTGTTTCGCCTGGTCAGCTTTGAAACTCAGATCTCTCTCCAGCGCTTCCTTCTCAGCCTCCAGACGCTGAAACATCACACACACATCCTCATGTTGGAACATTTACACGCTACATCTCATCAGGATCATAATCATCAATCAATAACATATTTCATCAGCTGGAGAAACTGGACACAACTCTCTTCTGTTTGAATTGCTCCTGTGTTTCTTTCTTTTCTATGTCTGATTCAAAGAAGTATGTTCAGTATGTCTGACAGGATAATTGTTTATGTTCAGGAACGCAGAACGTGATGAACCTGACGCTTCACGCCTGACATGGAAATGTTCTCATCAGATCGTTTGTCTGTGAGGACAAACTGCTCTGGATCGACATGTCGGCCTGTATGCAAATGTTTTCTTTGTATAATCGTCCTGATGCAGTCGGGTAAAAACTGCAGCAGTGGAAGACTTCTCGCTTTCACAAGGTTTTAAAAAAGGTGTCAAGTTTCATAACAGGCAACAATAAGTGACTTCAACCAGGAAGTCATGAAGCGGTTTGATGTTTTATCTGAATGTCTGATGGAGTCAAAGTTTTATGTTACTCTTAATGTTCTGACAGGAACACTGAACGTTTTAACACCACGACATTTTAACAGCTTCAGTTATTAGTTTAAAATCTATAATACATAAAAAATCACCTGTTTTATTCTGCTGTAACTGAAATCATTCACCTATCGACAACCAAGACTGTTACAACCCTGATCAATACAGAAATAAATGACTGTGGTACTACAGTGTGCCAGAGGTCATCTAAATAACACATGTAGAAATCAATTAATTAATGTAAGTAATGTGACAAGTGTGAGAATACTGATCAAAACAACAACGATCAGTTTGTCACATTAAAAAAATGAATTACAGACAGTGTCAGACGATCTGATCGTTACGCTGCCGACGTGTCTGATTGTGTTTCATGTGGAGGCTCCACATCTGGTCGCTCATCCAGATGTGCAGGTGACCTGACACTGCAGCGTCGGTGTCAGAGTGATGTTCGTACCCTCAGGTCCTCAGACATGTGGAGCAGCTCCTCTCTCAGGCTGCTGAAGGTGGACAGCAGCAGACGCATGCTCTTATCTGCAGTGAGGCGAGTCTGAGACAGAGAACAGGCCGACCAATCAACACCAGAGTCAGAGACACTGATCTGCTCCTGATGGTACGAGCTTTAATAAACCACGTCTTACTTCATGTTCACCCTCCTGTCCAGTATATACTATCAGTATACAGGAAATATTCAAATGTTTATAACACAATTTAATGTTGTTGTAAACGGTTAATAAACATGAACAAGCAGGACATTAGAGAGGCTGACGGATGTGCATCAGATCTCACCTGCAGCAGGTAGCGGATCTGTTGTTTGGTCAGTTCAGTGGCTCCTTTAGGAAGCAGAGCCTCCACCTCCTCTCTCTCCACCTGGACGGACACACACACACACACACACACACACACACACACACACACACACACACACACACACACGAAAACTAAGGGTTCAATATTTTTCTCCGATTTTGTTGGAATGAATTTTAGAAAAGACAGAAACACAAAAGAGTCAACAGAACAACAGCTGTCCGTCTCATGTTTGAAGTTTCTCTCTGACCACAGACGAAGTCGTCGCTGCTGATCTCAGGTCAGATTCAGACGTGTCGGTGTCTCACCTTGTAGTCGTTGCTCGAATCCAGCTGGTGTTTCCTGTAACACACAGAGAGGAAGACGAACAATGAGAACAGCAGCATGACGTGTGTGTGTGTGTGTGTGTGTGTGTGTGTGTGTGTGTGTGTGTGTGTGTGTGTGTGTGTGTGTGTGTGTGTGTGTGTGTGTATAAACAGATTGCTTGCTGATATAAATGAATTTAACATGTTGGACTTTTGGCTCTGATGCAACATGAAATCTGTTGAGAAACCATCAAATAAACGTACCGGAGGTATAAATATCATTTCATCGTGTCAAACAAATCTATAAATCTTTTAATCTTTTTTTAACTTTTAAGACTAATCAAATCTATAAATCTAAGTTTTAGGACGTTGATAAACTCTTGCCAGGTTTTCATTCAGAGAATCGTTGATTTCCAAACACCTGGTTCACCTGCTGCGTCTGCAGGAGGAGACGAAGTGAAGCAGCGTCGATGGAAAGAAACCAACCGAAACCTGCCGCTCACCTGTCGCAGCACGCCGCTCGTGGTGCTGATCCAACACACCAAACCCAGCATCCGTCTCCATGACAACCTCCCACTAGCCTACTGTACACAGTGGGATGTGACCCCAGACCGCATGATGTCAACTCATAAAGACTCATTAGTTTTATGGCATCGTGATGGAAAACTGTTTCCAGGAGGATTCGCGTGTTCAGAGTCTGAGTCATGAGATTTAAACTGCCAGCTGGCGGTTTATTACCACACCTCGTCTGCAGGACGGCTGGAAGAGTTCAAACTTACTTTCCGCGGATCTTGGTCACGTGCTCGGAGATGCAGGAGTGGATGTCGCAGTTCTTCCTGTAGACGTCGGCCAGCAGCTCGCCGAAGTAACGCGTGTCCATCTTGGCCGGCTGCGGGACGTCCCTCACCTCCGTCCTCACCTCCGTCCTGGAGATCTTCTCAATCGGCTTCTGCTGGATGACGTTGATGATCTCCACCTCCTCCACCTCCACTGTTTCCTCCTCCTCCTCCTGCTCCTCCACCTCTTCCTCCTGGAGGAACACAGCAGAGACAGATTTCAAATGTTGTACAGTAACATGGTTGTTTTTTATTAACCTTTCTGTACAACACGTGGAATGAATCTGTCAGGTGTTATTGATCCTGATGAGACTTCATGGTGACTCATTAACTGAACAAGGAAGTCAAAACTTCACCCACAGATGTTCTTTCAAATCCAAGATCATTAGTCAGAGTGTTTTCTGAAAGAAGTTGAACAAACGAGCAAACAAGTGAACAGAAGAAAGAGACCACAAAGTTTTTCACCACGAGATTCAAGACATCAGATTCTTTCTGTCATTGAAGGTCTCTGCTTTACAAACGATGTCTAAAATCACAAAAAGGTGAATGGAAATCTTTCTGTTGCCAAATGTGAGCTGATGTCTGATGACAACATTTTAAAAAAAAAAACAGAAGAAGCATCTGGAAGATTTTGTTTGCAATCAACGTGATTAAAGACGTCAGATGCAACGAGTCAAAACTCCTGATGCAAGATAAATATCAGCCTGATACTTAGAAGTTATATTAAATACAGAATGTACAATTATCTGTTGACTGAAGGTGTCTGACATGAGAAGCAGGCAGCTGCTGACATGAACGACAGGAACAAATCATTAACACAATCGTCTGCACCACAGTGAGACACGTCGGTCTGCAGGTTGTTTCACAGTCACAGTTAAAATAATTACAGACGTCCTTCAAACCCACAAATATTCTGATGATGACAGTTCAGACACAACAAACAAGCTCAACCTGATTCAGATTTTAGAGGTGGCATGTTTGTTAGAAAGCTTTTACAGATGTGCGTTAAACTGAGCTCAGCTCAGCTGAAGCACCGTTACAGCTGGACTGATGTGACGGGTCACAGAAACTAACAAAGAGGAATTTAATCTGAGAGCCGTCAGGAACACGACTGCAGAGATATGACTGCAGCCCTCCTCGAGTGTGTGTGTGTGTGTGTGTGTGTGTGTGTGTGTGTGTGTGTGTGTGTGTGTGTGTGTGTGTGTGTGTGTATCGACTGTTATAAGTGGAGGAGCGTTTATTAAAGATGGTTGGTTGATTTCAGCTCCTTCGTGTTTGTACTTGTTGGCTTGTGGCAACAAAATTTAATTCCCACACACACATCTGCAGTGATTGATCGTCTCATTGATACACACACACACACACACACACACACACACGATCACTTTCATTTGTATTCTGTGGGTGCTGTCATTTGACTACTTCAGGTGTATCTCAGGAGTGTTTGGTTGGCAGGTTCCACATGTGAGCGTCAGCCTGGTGGTCTCGACTGCCACAGGAATCTTTTTTCATGAGCAGTTTATTTCTTACGTCATAAAGAAATGAATGGGAGCTTTGATGATCCAAAACTTCAAACATTATCACCTCCAGGAGAGTGAGATCGAACAGAGTTACAGGCCCGGTTCCCAGGAAGGAGGACGCCATGTTGAAACAGGACGGGACGAGACCGAGCCGCGCAGACACACTGTCATCTGAAGCAGCATCAACATGTCAACATGTCCTCAATCTGATCTGAGGGACTGAAACCAGGACGGAGGACATAAATAATATGTGGTGAGACCGTCCACATACTTCTCGCCACATCGTTAAACATTGATAATTTGTTTTTAAAAGGTTCAGTGATTGATCCAGATCTGCTCACTGCAGCCACACACACACACACACACACACACACACACACACACACACTCACACACACACACTCTTATCTGCATGTAGCAACAGGGTCAAACAGATGTTATGTAACCTGTTATCAGACTGTGTGTGTGTGTGTGTGTGTGTGTGTGTGTGTGTGTGTGTGTGTGTGTGTGTGTGTGTGTGTGTGTGTGGCGGTCCACTCCGACATCATTTACTGTATTTCTGCTTTTCAGATGATGGTTGTTATGAATCACAGCTTCCTGTCGGTTCCACCCGGCAGGACTCGAGTGTCAACACGACCTCACCTGCTTCTTATCAGCGAGTTCAGATCCTGATTAAATCTGATACATGAATCCAGTCTGACGCGTCGATGCTTGTGACAGACGGCCGGTCGAGTTTTTTAAGGCCTTGTATTTTAACCCACTCGTCTAAAAGAATTAAAGTCCGAGAGATCAGCTGAACGTTTGTGTTTTGTGTTGTTATTATGTTTTCTGTGTCCCAGCATGCATCTGTCTTCACACAGTGAGTGTGTGTCTCTGATCCCAACATGTGTTATGATGCTGGACACTCGCTGGAACACAACATGCAGATCTGATGACGGGAGGAAATAAAGTGCTGCGGAGCGACAGACGGACCTCATTCATTTATCGTTTGTTCTGTTCTGTTCACTCCTGATGAAGATGACTCACATGTTATACAGCGTCATATATCATCAATGATTTACTAATGATCGACTGTTGAGGCAGCCGACTATCACAACAGTAACGTTTCTATGACAGAACATTTAAGACTTGTTAATCTGTCCTACATTATTAGTTTCACCTTTATAATGCTCAAATTCAAGAACTTTTCAGGCATTTTAAGGTTCATTTTTAAGCTTTTCCAGTACCTGAAAACATGAAACTGCACATTGAAAACCTCCATTTTAATTCACTGGGTCCTGCATCATAAATACACGTCTGGTTTGTGCGGCTGCCAGTCATTTTATGTTTTAAGACAGATTAAGCGTATGTGCTGTGTGAGCAGGGTCGAGCTGACGGGATGTTTCAGGTTCACCTGGTTTCTCTCCTGGCCAGCAGAACCAGAAACACACAGCAGGATGTCGACGTGTGTTTTCATGACGCACCACATGTCAAGAACAGTTTGTCGTCATGTTTTCTTAACTACACAAACTGTGGCGGTCCAACCAGATTCCACACGAGCTCAGGTGGAGATCAGGACCAGAACTTTCCCAGCAGGTGAAGTTCACATTAATGAGACTCACATGAAGTCCTGCAGCGTCTCAGTGTCGAGTCAACTCTGCTGTGTTTATAATCTTTAACACGCGAGAAGAATCAGACACAATTACACCTGCACTAACCAGCGTCGACAAACCGGAACACTACGCTTCATCTACACGACTCAGCTGTTCCTGAGAAACGCTTCAGATGCAAACGTTCTCCTTCGAAGTGTTTCTCACTAACCACCAGCACTGATGCACCACAGCCAGTGGGTGAAAATGACGCCATCGTCGCAGGAAACAGGAGCTGAGGTTCATTTTGCAATAAGAAAATAATACACGCCACAAACGGGAAGAACAACAAAGGAGGCTAGAAGCCCTGAAAGATCTCAGCTTAGATTTCACTGAACTCCAACAAGCGGAGTGATTGTGAAAGTGTTCCTGCAGAGTTCTGACCCACACAGACCGGCTGAGAGGAGTCTGGTTCTGTCTCGCCCTGTTTCTGGACCCTGTGCCTCGAAGGGAAACTGTGCTCAGTTTTTTTTCTTCCCAAACAGTCAGAAACACTTCAAGTGCTTCAGTCACTGATCTATAAGAGTCAAATCTAATAACAATATGACTGGAAACTAACACTGAACATGTTATTCTGAGGAAACATTCAGCAGCATGTGACCTCAAAGTCAGCATGCCTGAAGTAACGAGAGGGAAACTCATCATATTTCCTTATTTACAGTCACTTTGTGCAGATAAAACTGTCAAAATTCAGCGCTGAGATGGAAAAACATTGAAGGGGCGGGAACAAGAAGACAGTCTCCTGTTTATTAAATCACACACTGGCTGTTTCAGGCCACAGGGCGGCACAGAAGCTCCTGACTGGTCGACTGACCAATAAAAGTGTGAAACTGTGTTTGTATCACTTGCTGAACTAGCTTAATAAAAAAAACAATTTGAATGAGCAACATGAAAACACACTAAACTGAATGTAGCCTGCATGTTTTCTACACTACACATGGCCACACACCTGTGACACAGATCCAGGTGTCACAGTGGTTCAGTAACCAAAGACTGAACTGACACACGACTCAGAGCGAAGCTGTGAAGCTCAACTGGCTGCAGGAACAACGTCTGGATTTAATCTGGAGTCAAGTTTATGATCCTGCAGAGCTCAAAGGTCAAAGGCAGCTGCAGCTTAAACACAGCAGACAGAGTGAAGAGAACGTGAAAGAGTGTGTGTGTGTGTGTGTGTGTGTGTGTGTGTGTGTGTGTGTGTGTGTGTGTGTGTGTGTGTGTGTGTGTGTGATGTATGGAGGGAGGTGTGTCAGCGCTGCGGGGCAGAAACATGCTTCTCATTCCTGCAGAGAGAGAGAGAGTAGAGCCGACACACATACCTGAACCAGCCCGGACACAGAACAGGTCCAAGACAACCAGCTCGCTATCAACACACACACACACACACACACACACACACACACACACACACACACACACACACACCTGCACACGTCAGCCACAACACACACACACTCCAACACCAGGTCCGAATTAAATACTTTTTTTGACTAAAAAATGTGAAAATGTGAAATCAAAACCAGGGAGATGTTGAATTTGTTAATCCGACTTGTTCACAAAGTTCTGCTGCTTCTTGAGCAACAACAGAACAAACGACTCACCAACAGCGAACTGAAGGATCCTGCTGTGACATCGTCTTCATCACGGCCTCTTTACTCACTGACATCAGCTGACTGTTGGTCAGTGAGCAGATGGACTACAAACATGGAGGGCCAGCTCTCAGGAGAGGCTGCACATCGCTTATCTTTTGTTGTTAGAAGTTAATAATCTAAATTTGCTCCATGGTGATGCAACAAAAATGATCCGGGTGTCTCCACAAACACCCGGATCATCCTCAGACCCGTGAACACACAGAAAATGTCCTGATGTTCAAGTGGAAACCAAAATAATGAGGATCTCTCGTCTATCAACACAACGTAACTACATCAGAACATGTGTGTTCACAGTCCAGACTAACTCTTCATGAAATCCAGTCCCTGGTTCTGTTTCCACAGGGCAGCTGTTGTTGTTGTTGTTGGTGGTTTTTCATTCTCAGGGCTCACTAACAGACCTCAGGTCAGTTTAATACGCAGCTGACCTGCAGACGCTACATTCCTGCAGAGATCCACCGAGCTCACACTGCTGCTGGGTCGAGATAACAACCACCTCATGATGACAGGTCAGTGTGTGTGTGTGTGTGTGTGTGTGTGTGTGTGTGTGTGTGTGTGTGTGTGTGTGTGTGTGTGTGTGTGTGTGTGTGTGTGTGTGTGTAGCTGACCTAGAAAAGTGTGTGAGCACTGTGAGAACAGAGCACCTCTGTCAGAACTCTTCCATCTCATCAGCTCATCTGAAAACTGAGTCCTTAAAACCTCGTTTTCTCAAAGCAGGTTGAAAATCTAAACCTTCAATAAATAAATGTTTATCTGCGAGATAATCGAGTTCTGGTGCCTGTCGGTCTGGTGAAGGTTTTTCTCCCGACACTGGACACTTTTATGTTTTAATCTGAAAGTCAAGAATGTTCTGATGAATCAATACAAACAATCAATAGATGACATCATGTTGAATGATCATTATTACAGGCTCAGGTCGTTTATATGCTGCTATCAGCCTTCTGCACCGTGAGGCTGATAAGATCTTCATCTCTGTGCCTGAAGGGAAAACATTCTGCAAATGTGATGAAACATTCAACAACATCAGATTCACCTTAAAGAACCGCTGATAAGGTCCAAAACAGCTCGGTTCTGTCTCACACACAGACGGGTCCAAATCACAGTCACACCAGCTCAGTTTTACTCCTGAAACCCAGAACTCAATACCTCATCATCACCTGTGTGTGTGTGTGTGTGTGTGTGCGCGTGTGTGTGTGTGTCTCAATCTAGGTCAGTGTGTGAGCCCGGCTCTCAGGGCTCTGTAACACTAGCTGTTGTTATTGGAGAGAGAAGACTCATTTTACCACACAGGCTCTGTGTGTGTGTGTGTGTGTGTGTGTGTGTGTGTGTGTGTGTGTGTGTGTGTGTGTGTGTGTGTGTGTGTTCACTACAAAACGCTTCATCAAGTCATTTTGTGTGTGAACAGTATCAAGTCTTCTCAGAGAGTTTTTCTCTTGTTTGACATCAGAAAACCAAAAAACCAAAAGCATGAAGCAACAACAGAAACTGAAGTTCAGGTTTCTTTCTATCCGTTTGCCTGCAGGAAACATCTGAGGTCACACTGAAACTGACATCCAGGGTTGTTTTTTTTAATTCCAGATGAGATCACCGCTGGATGTCATCCAGAAGTCACCACGGAAACAAAATGACACCAAAAACGTAGATTAAGAGAAACGTAGACAGCAGCTTCTGATCTTCAGGACAAAACAAGTGAGAGAAGCAGCGTCGGATTATTACAGAATATACAGAATCATCACGACGTATTTAGCTACAAGTCATGATCATTAAACAGTCCACATATTGATGGGATTTAAATATATTTGTCAGTTTTCTTATCTGACCTTCTGCCACAAGTCTAGATGATAAACAAACGTCTGGCGTCACAGTGAGGCAGAATCAAACCTTTTCTTCTGCACAACATATTAAAAACATGCTGCACAAATCCAGTGAACCGGTGACAAATCTGCAGATTCCTTTAATTGACAAATTGCTCCACACAGCTTCTGTGTCCACAGGGTTGAGTTAGAGCACTCTGAAATGTGATCACTTACTAAATGTAAATTATGCAACTAGTAACATAATCCACTGGAATACAGAAAATGGCTATGAGGTGTTTTCGCCTACAGACGAACAATGTCTGACTGACTGATGCTGCAGAGACAAACAGCCTCGGTGTCAGGCTGCACTTTCACAACCAACGACCACAACTAAATCAGAAACCAGTCAAAACAAACTGCAGAGATGTTACACCACCCGGCTATAACTCACTCACTCCAGCAGCCAGACGGCTTCAGAGTCAGCAGGAGGTGGAGCAGACGGAGCACAGATGATCCCGAAACTCAATGAAAACGAGTCAGCCGGCTCAGTCGACAGGCAGCGTACTCACAGTCATCGCGGCGTGTTCTGTCGCAGTGATCACGGTGTGCTTTGCTTTATGACATAATTCCTTACGTTGCACATTATTATTATAATTTAATGACTGGCATGTCTATGAGGTAACGTATCTACCTGTGACTGAGTCAGAATAATAACTGTGTTAAGACGATAATGAAACACTGAGTTCTCTTCCACCAGTTTACAGAGCAGCTTCTTTCCTCAGGCGCAGCCATAAAAACAGTTTTCACTTTATGACTTCTCAAACCCAGAGAAGTTGGAATCCGACCCAGTGAGTCAATCGTCTCACTCATGCTCGTATTTCTTACAGGTGAAATAAACTCAGACTGTTTCATAACCAGCTGCTGTTCTGTGTTTAAAGCTGAAGAAGCGTTTCTGAACACAAAGGTTTCCTCATAATAAACATTAAATTCAGGACTGGCGTCCTCACGTCACCACAGCGTGCCGCCCTCCTTCACTGGCCTGTAATTACATGTGAATCCTCCACACACCCTGCGGTGGTGACGGAGGCCTGTCACGAAGAAGAAGCTGAGCAAGAAACAGAAAACTTCCCTGAAACAAACGCTGTCCCGTTCGTGTGTCAGAGATCATCTGTGGAGTCATTCTGCTCGAGTGAGACGAGCAGGTGGAGAGAAAATCTCAAGAATTTCATCCTCGCAGTAGCAAACGTGTCCGTCAGCAACCGGCTTGTTTGATCACACTTGAACCTCAACCTGCTGCAGAGACATTACACTCGTCTCTCTCAGCTCCTCCGACTCTGCTGTCAGCACGATGCTTTGACCTCTGACCTCCTGGAGGCTGATGATTTACACGCTGTCACACGTGGAGAGTTACTCCTGCAGAGGAAACGTCTAAAATGATGAATTTGGGATGTGAATACTGGCTGCACTGCTGGCTCAGACAATCAATTAACCTCTGACAGTGAACTGAATATCATCATTCTGACATTTTACAGAACAAACTTCTGATTGATTCATCCAGAAAATATCCAGATTAACAGATGATGAAAATAATGATCAGTTGCCGAGCATCATCGATGCTGAAACATGGCGGATGACTGTAAACATGCTGATGATTGTGAGAAACTTTCATCATAAGTCGTGTTTGTACCTGTAGTTTGGCCTCACATGTATTCTGTTGCATGTTATCTAAGGTTGTATCTGTTAAACTGTTAAACTGTTAAACTGTTAAACGCTCCGAGCTTCGTCTATTTGGCGCCAAGTCGTTCCCACATAAACACAAAGTCGGAATAATTTCTTCCCAACTCTGGGAGTGGAACCATCGCTCGCAGTCAACACATGATGACACGACATTAATGATCCACTCGTTTGATTACTGATTTAATTATTTCAGCATGTTCCCAGCCTCTCCAATGTGCTGCCTTTCACTTTATCATGATCCATGTAAAATAAATGTCTCTGGGTTTTGAACCGTCAGCTGGTCAAATTCTTCCAAACCAAACTGGAAAAAAAACCAAAATCAAAACAGGAAGAGGACTTCCCGGATCTGTCACCACAGAGCCGAGAACAGCCTGCTGTCTCAAACCTCCGAGTGCTGCAACATTAACACAACAACAGGCAACCAAACATATTCTGAAGGTCTGCGGCCGGATTACGTAATGAAAACTGAAGCAGGCAGCTGACGAGACAGTTGAGTTGTTTGTTGCTGGTGTCGATTTAATATTTCAAGAGAGAGGAAATTAGAAAATCACAAACTAAAAGCTGAGCCGAGTCGTTTCATCTGTTCCTATGTGAAACGTACAGTTGTGTCTCCAGCCTGCACAGCCCTGTACACCTGAGAACACCTGAGCTCACCTGAGCTCACCTGAGCTCACAGCTGCAGGCACAGCTTCAGCTTTAACTATAACACACAGCGTGTCGTCCAATCACTGAGGAGGCCTCGTTAATGACAGAGCGTTTCTGGTCCGACTCAGAACTATAAAAACACAGTGAGAAGGAGCCTCAGAGTCATCAGACCACACCTTCCACCGACACCGATGACTGAACCTCTTTGTTGATCCATCATGTTGGTTTTGTCATCGCTGTCAGAAGACGCTGAAAAGGTCCAAACATAACACGAGAACAAACTTGGCGCTGTCGTTTCATGCTGATCAAAACAAGACAGAACGTGTGAATCTGGATTATCTAACAAAATTATCTTCACTTAATACAAGAGACGACCAGGATTATTATCAGAGACGAAAACTGAAGCTCAAGGAGAAACAACTTTTAACTTTCTCCTCCTCACAGCTTCAGAACAGCCTCGTTACTTTAGTTTGATGCATCTGAGGTGAATATAATTTCATTTTATGCTCCTTTATACTTCCAATCCACAACATTTATTTGGTAACTTTAGGTTCTTTGCAGACTCAGATTATTTAGTGACTAGTATTCATGACCTGCAGCCAATCAGACGGCGTTGTGGGCGGGACGTTGAGAGGTGACGACAGACGGACGGCGTCTGCATCAGATCCAAAACACCGGCTGCATTTCTTTATCAATTAATTTCATTTGCAAACAGAACAATAAACCCCCGACACAGATAACTGAGACTGAAACTTGACTTCAGACTGAAACTGTACTAAAGGAAGCACTCTGCAATATAATCAGATTTAACTTTCATGTTTGTTTCAGTTGGTTTCCACACTGGAACAGGAACACAGTGAATGTTACTAATAACCTCAGTCATCTGAAACATGACAGGAACTGTGTGCATCTCTGCTGCGCGTGTTCTGGTGACGATCAATTAGTCGTTTCATAATTACACTTCACATTCAGACACCTGAGTCACCTCCCGACCGAGCAAAGACTCTGACGGACACACACCCTCAGTCAGTCACAGGTGTGTGTGTGTGTGTTTACACACATTTTTTAGCAGGTCAGCTCCTCCAGCTTCACCTGCAGCTCTGTTTTTACTACACACACAAACTTCAAGATGCCAAAAAGTCTGAGAACAGAAACTATGTGACACTGAGCTACTCAAACACTGAGCTGTAAAACTGCTTCTGATGCCTTAAAAATGAATAAATGTATAAAGAGAAGTATAAATCAGCTCCTGAGCAGGTGGAGAAACACTCCTCCACCCTACAGGGAGCACGGAGGGTGTGGTAGTTTCATCTGACTTCGACCTCGACGAGCCACAAAATCATCAAAAGAACATTTTGTTGAGAAAAGCGGATTAACAGATTCTTCTCTGACAGCTCGTCTCACTGTGAAGACGCTGGAGAGAAAACAGATTAGAGGCCACAGCGACTGCAGACGATGTCGGGGGGGAAATGAAAAAGCTCAGAGTGTTTTTACAAGACTTAACCTCACTTAAGCTGCGTCTCTTAGGCTGTTTCTGGGCAAAGAAGACAAAGAAATGTTGTATAACTGCAGTTATCACGAAAAAGCTCCACTGACATCGACGACACACCACAAACAAATGTCAGAGGTTCGATCAGAGAGAAGAGGGCGAACAGGTTTAAATGTTCATGTTATTCATTTGCAATAAAGCACCGAATTCAAATAAATCAGATTTCTTTGATCCCAATTCCTAATTGTGGCACTTTTGTTCTGAACGTTTGTACGAGATCGTTGCTGAAAACGTGTTTTTTTGTCCGATTCTTCTGTTCGAGAACAATAAAGAGAAAAACTGGACGAACTGGATCTTGAACTCTGCAACCAGTCAAAACGCTCAGAGAGTCCAAACAGGATTATTACAAACAAAAAGGAGACAGACGGCTGAATGTATGAATTAATGGCTCACCACACAATCAACCGACAACAAGCCGTTCATAACCATCTAAAACCACCGTCTGCTGTGAGTCACCACCAGAACCTGCTGCAGGACATGATGATGTCACAGGGAAGATGACCTTTGACCTTCTGGGTGTAAAACGACATCACTTCATCACTTTCTCACAAGATGTCGTCACACTCGTCAGACATCTAGATTGTGACTGTCGTGGACGTCATCACAAGGTCCAATCAGACAGAGCAGATACGATCACGGCTCATGTTCTGGCGAGAGCGATCTGGAAAGACTTCAACTCAGAGCAGGAAAACACCTGAACGGTCCAAAACTCATCCTGAAATAAATATAATATCTATAATTGATCATCGTCCAGTTAAAGTCTCATCAGATCACTGTGGCAGCAGAACTACTGAGGCAGCTCTCTTGTTTTCTTTAAGTGTTTGTCTTCGTTGGGCCTGTTCAGCGGTACCAGTGGTTCCCCTCCTCTGCCAGTTCTGGTGTCAGAACCAGAACAGCTGGATCCTGCTCTCTCTGTGTCCCCCCTGAGCAGACAGGTCCGACTCTCTGTGTTCTCTGTCTGGGCTGGAGAAAGATCCGGATCACCAGAAGACGTCTACAGACCAAACACTCTGTCACACCGTGGTGGAATATTAAGTTATTCAACTCTTATTTTCATAAATAATAATTTATGACCCAGAGTGACGTTTTCTAATCTTCTTCTGTCCAATTAACAGTGCAAAACCTAAAAACCCTTCATCTGCTGACAGAGACGAGAAAGACGAGCAGCAGATCCTCAGATTCAAGAAGCTGGAGCCAAAACAGCTGAACTAATAATTGATTATAAAAACAGTCGGTAACTAATTTCTGCATCGTTACAGCCTCAACTGTGCAGACAGTTCTCTTGTTCTAAATATTTCAAATGTAGAGCTCAAAAAAAAAAAATGATTACAGACACAAAATCATTTCATTAGTTTGCAGGAACATGTTTGGAGCGTCACTCTCACAGACTTCCAGATCAGATCAGATCAGAATGTCACTCAAACAATTAAACAGTAATTGTGCTTCATCCCGTAAAACTCACCGACGACTTTCTCTGTTCGTGCCAACACAAATGGCATCAAAGTGCCGTCAATCAGCCGCCATAAATCAGAGACCCTCCCTGTTCTGACAACAGTCATATACATGACGCTGCAGGTTGAAATCACAGGAATGCACCCGCCCACCGCCGAGGCCTCTGGGAAGTCCGACACACCCCGAGCCAACGCCACCCACAATGGTTTTGTCAGCACTGTGACAGTTGAAGGTCCTGTGATTATGAACAAAGTGCTGTTGTTACAGTGTGACTGTGTGTGTGTGTGTGTGTGTCTCCAGGTGATGTAAGAAAGAACAACACACTCGTTGAGCTGCTGCTCGTTCACACACCGACGTGTTCCCATGCTGAGTTTCATGCTGCTGGGTGTGTCTGCAGGAGCCAACAGATGGACGCCACACGCCCTCCTGCATGTTTTCACTTCTTTTTGTTTCTCATTTCCAACACTGTACCTCAACCCGTTAATCACCGGGACCAGTTGGCCCGCGGCACAAACCACAAACCTGCAGACTCGGTTTGATTTATTCAAAGTAGTCAGAAGCTCTGACGTCTCACTCAAAGGCTCATCAGAGTAAATCAAGTTCAGCTCTTCCACAATTCATCCAAATATCATCAAAATCACATTACAGTCGCATGCAAAGAGCTGTGATTAACTGATCGAGGTAAGATATCCCAACATACCAGAACAGATGAAGCATTGTGCTGCTACACAGAAGCTTCAGCTCACATAACAATCATCTCATCCATCAGAACATGTGGAGGGAACACAAGCGACCCAGTTTCTCTCTCGCTGCACATTTTACTATACAGACAACTAAACAACAGGAAGTCACCACGATCACTTAGATTCTCACTTCTGCGTTGAGTTCAGCGTACAGATGCATATTACGGTCGGACACCTGAACAATCGATTATTGGTTAATCAATGCTTGAACCCCCGACATGATCTGTGATTCCAACACAGAGGAGGAAGAAAACACACGACGTACCGAGACGATGCAGCTACTTGTTATCAGCTGACACGTTATTTGAATTAAACTTGCTTTTGTATTTATTTGTGTGCATGTGAAGGTCGATTGATACGTTTTTAACCAGTTCAAATCCTGACAGCGATTAATCGACTAATCATTAACATCCCCGGTTGGAAGAAACTTTGTGAGACGACATCTCTGACAAATTCTTCATTATTTGTTCCTTCTTGTGAATTCGGCAAACATTAAATATTCAGCTCTTTCTTTCTTTGTGTAACTAGAAAGAGTGTTTCCCACACATAGTTCACCTGGGCAGGTCACTCAGGTATATTCACACCTGTTCTAAATGTGTTTGACCCTGTTGAAGCATTTTATAGGACACTACAAGAGCAACGGTGCTCCTGGTGCCTCCATGTTCGAAAAAACACAGCAGAAGTCTTGGACGCTGTGATGAACGATAACACATGAAGAGCCTCCAGGGAGTCAGCCACTGTTTGCCAGAGATAAACAGCCTCACAGCTAATAACACTGCAGGACAGCGAGGAGACAACCGTCTACAAGGTGATTCTGCCTGCAGTGACGCTCATGCAGTCGCCTGATAAACCGCAGAGCTGGAGAGGAACACGGACGCCTGGACGTCATGTGGGCGCTCCGTTTGTCTCGCACCGCCATGAAGAAAACAACGTTTCAGCTCCTGCGCCCACGACTAAATGTTAAAACTGTTCAGCAGGTGTCGTCCAGATTTAACTCTCCACAGTTCTGAGCATCAGACGTGTTTCCACAGCAGCTGCTTCACATCAGCTCACAGACGTCGTTTCACTGCACTGCACACACACTCTTATTATCTCCACAGACATTTTCACACAGTGGGATTCAAACTACGACTTGTCTCGACAGGTTACACACTCATTTCCTCAAATATATGTGGTGTGTGACCTGAAGCGTCAGTGCCAGCTGAGTTTCTACTTGATGTGTCAAAATATTTGTTAATGTTGAGGTTAAAAGTTTGATTCTGCGTGCTCACGACTGTGTTTGTTAGAAAGAAGGACTGATGAGAAAAACTGAAGTGAAGACAAGACTTAACACGGCTTCTCTCCAGTAGGCTGACAATGAATCAGGGACATATTTGTGTGACTGCCAGACTTCAGCTTCACTTCAGCTTCACTGAGGCTTCACAGGGAGGTGACTTTGTAATTGTGTGTGTTCAGTGTGTGTTTAGTGTGTCTGTGTGTGTTTACCTCCTCCTCAGCACTCGGCACCGGGCTTTTGACGGGACTGGACGACTGGCTGAAGACCGAAGACAGAGACTGACCGCTCTGAGACTGTCGGATGAGAACGGGAAATAATAAACGTCTGACACAGAAAACACGGCGTCCTCATCACCACCGCGAGAAGGCAAATCAACAACGTTTGCATTTGAGATTTTTAAGATTAATTTATATTCAAATTAATCTAGACACAAAATACGAGAAGCATTATGACAACGTAAGAAAGAGTTGAAATACAGCACAAAGTGTCAAAAACTTCATTAAAGTTCATTCATCTGTAAACTGAACATTTCATGAAGCTCTCGGCAGGATAAACTGAGTTTCACTCAGGATGGATGTTGAAATCTGCTCATTAACGTGAAGTGATGATTCAGAAAAACCAGTAAAAACATGTGTAGCACTCCTGGATCAGACGTGGAGTCCTCTCACAGGTGGAGTCCTCTCACAGGTGGAGTCCTCTCACAGGTGGAGTCCTCTCACAGGTAGAGTCCTCTCACAGGTGGAGTCCTCTCACAGGTCCAGGTAGAGTCCTCTCACAGGTGGAGTCCTCTCTCTAACAGGTACAGGTCGAGTCCTCTCACAGGTGGAGTCCTCTCACAGGTGGAGTCCTCTCTCTAACAGGTACAGGTCGAGTCCTCTCACAGGTGGAGTCCTCTCACAGGTAGAGTCCTCTCACAGGTAGAGTCCTCTCACAGGTAGAGTCCTCTCACAGGTGGAGTCCTCTCACAGGTCCAGGTAGAGTCCTCTCACAGGTGGAGTCCTCTCACAGGTGGAGTCCTCTCACAGGTAGAGTCCTCTCACAGGTGGAGTCCTCTCACAGGTAGAGTCCTCTCACAGGTGGAGTCCTCTCACAGGTGGAGTCCTCTCACAGGTAGAGTCCTCTCACAGGTAGAGTCCTCTCACAGGTGGAGTCCTCTCACAGGTGGAGTCCTCTCACAGGTGGAGTCCTCTCTCAGGTGGAGTCCTCTCTCAGGTGGAGTCCTCTCACAGGTAGAGTCCTCTCACAGGTGGAGTCCTCTCACAGGTGGAGTCCTCTCACAGGTGGAGTCCTCTCACAGGTCCAGGTCGAGTCCTCTCACAGGTAGAGTCCTCTCACAGGTGGAGTCCTCTCACAGGTGGAGTCCTCTCACAGGTCCAGGTCGAGTCCTCTCACAGGTAGAGTCCTCTCACAGGTGGAGTCCTCTCACAGGTGGAGTCCTCTCACAGGTCCAGGTAGAGTCCTCTCACAGGTCCAGGTAGAGTCCTCTCACAGGTGGAGTCCTCTCACAGGTCCAGGTAGAGTCCTCTCACAGGTCCAGGTAGAGTCCTCTCACAGGTGGAGTCCTCTCACAGGTGGAGTCCTCTCACAAGTGCATCACGTAGGATGAAGGTGCCGACGTTTCTTCAGTGACATCATCAGGTCGAATGAGGGCTGAAGATGCCGACTCAGCTCTGATTGGTGTTCCTGATCTGACGCAGCTGTTGTGTTCTGACCCGTCTTGACCTGAAGTTTACATGCTTGACTTGATAATCAGGTGATGAGTCTCGACAAGAAGAACTTTGACTCTGACTTTTCTGCAGAACTTGAAGCTTGACCTCCAACATGCTGACAGACTTGACTCCTGACCGAGTTCCTCTGAATCAAAACTCGACTTGTGATCGACTCCAGAGTTTACCTGGACTTGTCTTCAATGACCGGAGCTTTAAAGACGGTCCATGAAAGCAGATTGCTGAATCTCATTTCCAACTGATTAAATACTGATGCTTTGGGATTGTAGATCGGGTCGGCCGGCATCCTGAACTTTAACTTAGACTCGTGTGGAGAAACTTGGACTTGGAACTCTCTGATAGACTCTGGACTGGATTTGACATCAGACTTCCTCAGACAGTCTTAAGACTTGACTTAGATCTGTCCTGAATAACTCTGGACCTGGACTTGTCATGACACACTTTAGACTTCACTTGATGTCGTCTGAAAGGACTCGAGTCCTGACTTGGACTCATCTTCAAGAGTTAATTGGAGACTTTGACTCCTCAGGACTTCCTCTGATGGAACCACGAACCCTTCGACTTGTTCTCAATCACTCAAGACTTGAGCGAAGACTTCCTCTGACTTGAACTCATCTTAGTGAACTAAAACTTGACATGGACTAAAAATAGTCTGCGGTTGTTCCTGATTCTTGCTTGAAACTCCAGACAGAAGCACAGCAAGAGCTGAGAGGATGTGACTGTCAACATCTCTGACAGTCAGATCCGTTTACGTCTCCTTTCACTCGTCACATCATCACAACACACACACTCAATACAACACAACTTTAATGTGTTCTACGATGTCAGTAGCTGTTTGTCAGCCAGGTCGTTTCTGACACGACTCTTGTTTTACACTCTGCACCGATTTGAGAACGAGGGGGAAAATATTTCTGTTCCCTCTACAACACGCTGCAGAACGACTTCCTGACGGTGTGAAGATGATGTTGGTGCTTGTCCTCCTGCTCTGATGTCACTCTGAGGGAATCAGCAAAACTGAAAATTGAAACAGAGCCAATAACAGTTGCAATACTTTGAGATGAGGTAAGACTTGTGTGCGAGTCGATCCGCCAAGTGAAATGCAACGAAAACCAGTCGAGCTCTGTGGATCAAAAGTCTCCTCAATGGAATCTGCTCAACTATCTTCACTCACTTCTCTACAAAACTGATCAATCAAGTCAGAACATACTAAAAAAAAGTCAATCAAAAGTCGCTATAGGTCGAGGTTACGTCTTCAAATTGTGCATTCTGCCTGACCAACGAAGAAAAAACCCACAGAATTAAAAATCAAATCAATTTAGACATAAAATAATTCATCCGAACAGTTAATTTCCTGTCAATGACTTAAAACCTACGTAAACACACGTCAAAACACTGAATGCATCAACTTTAAAGTAACTCCACAGTAACAGATTTTACTGGTTGCCCTCGTACAGACCACATCAGTGTGATGTTACTGAGCTCAAGTGATCCGACCAGGTGGAAGAATGTGTTTGTCTTTAAAAGTGAGGGTGTGCCGCGTCAGCACAGTCAGACCGGGTGTGGCGACGCTTCGCTATCAAACACGGCGTGAGAACGCAGCTCAGAGTGCAGCGACTCAGACAGCAGAGTGATCCTGAACGACCAGAACGACACAGGAAGGAAGGAACGTATTTCAGCAGAGACACAGAGAGGAGCAGACATGTTTCAGATGTTCTCAGTCTGCAGTGGAGATGCTGTGAAAAACATCTCGAGGTCGAAGGTCAAATCATTCAGGAAGTGATCAACCAGAGCTGTTAGCAAAGGTGCTAACAGGTGACGGACTGAGACCTGCAGCACAGTCTGATCTGCAGGACCACACAGTTAATGACACCGTTATACTACTAATAATACTCCACTAATCCACACAGAGTCTGCAGGTTTGGACTGTTTGTTGGACAAACGAGGCGATTTGAAGTGAGATGTTCAGGGACACTGTGAGCCAGTTTTGTGGCAACTAAAAATATTAATGTTCACCAAAAGTCCGTCGTTCTCCGTTCATGATCGAGGCGACCAGAGCAGCTTTTTTAATCCCAACATGATGTTTCTGTAACCCGAACCAGAGCATCAGCACAGCCAAGAGAGAAAATATCAAGAAAATTCAACCTCAACAATTGTGAAGAAAGTTTTCAGTTTCAACTGATTAGCAAACTTTGGAGATTTAAAGGGTTAATTTTCACTACTAAACTTTTATTCTGCTTAACTTGTCAACTGCACAAGTTTAAACAAAGCAGAGAAGAAGAAACTGACAGATAAATAGTTTATTACATGAGCAAATTGAAGAGTTTAATCAGGAAGCATCTGATTAAAGACGGAGTCAACAAGACAGCGGATGTGACAGCCGACAGCCGCAGACAGACAGAGTTCAGCTTTTAAACCCTTTATATTCTACTTTTTGTTGTTTTAGTGTTTTACTGACAGCAGTTGAAATAAACAGGAAACACGAGGATTTCAGATGAATCTTCTTTTTACTTTCCTCGATTAACCACCTACAAAATGTCAAAACAGTGTCTGTTCTAACATCCGACACCCCGAGGGAACGTCTGCAAATAACTTGTTTATTCAGACCAACAGACCAAAATAAATTCAGTTTACTGTCACGTTGAACAAACCAAACATCAAACCCTCACATGTGAAACAATCTGATTCAAATGCAGCTCAGTCTCACACGTCCTGTCCATCACATCCACATATTCACATCTGATCACAGCCTGTGAAAACTCAGAGCACAGTGTGACAATCAATAAGTCATCGCTATGTATGAAACATGCTGACGCTGCTGCTGTCCGGCTCCCTGCTCCCATTCTCAAACTGGTTCTGACCCGTAAAACATCGACGATGAGACAGACGCAGACATTCAACAGGAGTCTGTTATTAAATCTGCACAGAAGCTCAAAATCTCCTGTTTAATAATGTTTTCATCTGTAATAAAGCGAGCACACAGCTGATGCGTCACAGGCTGGAATCCAGTCTCAGACTTTCACAGCCGCTCACCAAACTCTGTTCAGTAAACAAGCCGTTTAATGAGTCTGTGACGATGAAGTTTAAATGGTTTGAACACCAGGCGACAGAATGAAAACAGCAGGAAGTCACTCTGTGTTGAAACAGGGTGGGAAATAAGAGCTCAGATTAACTTTTTAACAGGAAATAAACTGCATAATGACAAATAAAAATGGTTTTCTGAGAAGTTATAGCTGGGGACTGTTTTAAAATTAAAAAAAAACAACAACAAAACATCAAATGGCTCCAAACTTTGTTGTGAAGCTCCAGAAATGTTGACAGAACTATGAAACGTCACCTGCTTAATATCATCAGGAGGAGGAGGACTGAGTTTACATGTTGTGGTGAATTCATCCTTTAACTTTACATCAGACTCCAGATATAATGCCGGATTAAATCTGATTACTATTTTAAAACCAGGACTGCAAAACGAAATGACAGAAGAGAAAGATAAAAATAATGAGAAGGAAATCTGAACATTGAACTGAAGTTTAAGTGGCTGTTTGATCAAATATTTTGCCATGAACAAATAAAAAGTTCTGACGCTGCAGGTACTGAACATTCTGCCAGGGGTCCCACAATCATCTCTGCCAGACTCCCTCTGAAAAACAGCTGTTTTAAGAAGCTGCGCTGAGCAGAGGCGCTGAAGCCGGACTCACCTCCATCATGCTGTGCTGCTGGTACATGAGGTCGGACTCCTGGCTGCTGACGCTCAGGCGCTGCAGACCCTGGACACTCTGCAGGTACACCGGGGACACCACCTGCTGCATCATGGGCTGCTGGATCATCGGCTGCTGCATGACATAGTAGGACTGCTGCTGGACGGCCTGCTGCACCGGGACCAGGTACCGCACCGTCTCGTAGCCGTTCACCGCGTACGGCACCGTGGACTGGACTGTGGACTGCACCGCGGTCGGCAGCGGGGACGGCAGCGGGGACACCGTCCTGGCGGAGAACACCGTGCTGGTCACCGGCTCCGGAGACGCCACTTTGACGGTCCGGTAGGTCGTCGACGTCTTCTGGCTCGTATGAACCGACATGTTGACGTGTGGATCAGCTGAGACCCTCCAACGAACCGAGAGAGAAACCCAACACGACCGCAGGAAGTTTTCTGAAGGCGCAGGTAGATTTCCTGAGAGTTTGTGCGCAGCGGCGAGCAGAACCGCCCCTGATCAACTTCCTCCTCCGCGGGACGAACTGGAGAGGAAAGTCCGGTTATGGGAGTCTTTGATGGGAGGAGCAGAGACCCGCCCTGCTGCACAGTATGCAAATACTGAGCTGAGAGCGGCGGCAGGAGGGAGGGCTCAGAGCCCAGCAGCCACCTGGTGACGTAACAGTGGACTCACAGCCTCAGGTGTGCTGACAGCTCCGCTCACCTGTCTGTGTGTCTGACACTGCAGCTGCTCCTCTCACATCCCCCCTGACCTGCAGCTGGAGCCAACACCTTCAACTGCAAACATGTAGGTGTCCTGCTCCTTTAATACACTTCTGTCACTACCGCACCGTGAGGAGGAAACCTGGAGAGCAGGTGAGGGCAGGTGAGGGCAGGTGAGTGAAGCTGCTGAACCTGAAGCCGCCGCCAGAGGGAGACAAACACAGACACACAGCAGAGTCCTGCTGCTTCTCATCAACACACATACAAACATATTCTGACTGTGGTGAAGAGAAACTTCACTGTTTACTGTGACTGTAGAAACACGCTGTCAAATTTAGAAAACTATGATATTAGTAGCTTATTGTTATTGCTGGTTGTATTAATGTGAACATCACTTCAGTTTAAAAGTTATTTGACTCCTAAATTAATAACACAATAATCCAGCTTTCAGTGGAACATCGTTTATTCTCACAACCTGAGGGACAATAAACCTCTTCACTCTTGAATCTAAATGCAGCTGAGGCTAATTTTACTGACTCGTGAATGTTCCCTCAGGATCAATTAATTTGACCTCATTATAACCTCATAATCATTTATTGATTGAATTATGTAAGAATGATTTGAAATCCATAAAGTAGCTACTAATTTAAGTTAGTAAACAACTGGTGGAATAATATGTATAATGTTCCCCTCTCAGATGTGGTGGTTTTAAAGTATAAAGTAGCAGAAAATGGAAATTATAAATGATGTAATCTGTAGCACACTGTGGTTATTGTGTAGGCTGCTGTCATATCCACATACCTGCCACACATATTTACATTTTAATGCCAACATTATTTACAATCTGCACCCATGAAGGAATATATATATATATATATATATATATATATATATATATATATATATATATATATATATA
>JARJLU010019084.1:53124-71439 GCA_030272975.1 Sparidentex hasta
ATATGTATGTATGTATGTATCGTGAGTTTTTGGATAATTTTGAATATTGCTTGTTTTCTATATGTTTTTATTAATATTGTGTCTGTAATAATCTGTTGATGTGTTGCATGTTGTGTGTGCTGCTTTACCAAAATAAAATATATCGATCATATGATCATGTGTGACTGTTACACCTGTTATTTTCTCCCTCTGATGCATTAAAACGTGTCTTTATTGATTTGTATGCGCTTGATTACGTCTGACGCTCGTACACGTGGCTATGTGCGCGTTCCAACTCAACTCTCGCGATAAGCAGCGAGAACAGCCACCGTCAGTCGCACAGCACAGAGGAAGCGTCTCTTTTCATCCCAACGGACACAATAATGGCTGCGACCCAACGTCCCGGCTGTGTTCTGCTCTGCGCTCCGGTCGACATTAGACGGTCACGGAAGCTTCGGTCGTCGTCCTGAAGCCTCCACCAGCTCCGGTGAGACGAGTGGACCGGACAACACGGTGCTGTCAGCCGGTGTTCGCCGCCAGCTGCTCAGCATCTCGTTGCCCTTCAGCTCCGACTGGTTCCGCTATCTTTAGAGACGAATCCCACAAGCTCCAACCGAACTCCGTTCATAAAATAGATAATCGAACGACGCAGCGCTTTTCTGTTGATAGATTTAAATGTTAAAACTCAACTTTAGACATTTTGCGAATGTACAGCAGCCATTCTCCAATTCGGAATGAGATAAGATACGCCAATACACTTGTTTTTAGAAAAATAGACGTTTTAACTCTGAGCACTCTGCATTTCCCACATCATCGAAACGTATATTAACGAACCATCCATGACAGTTGTTTGAAAATTAATGTTCTTGGCTGATTCGGAGATTTGATGATTTTATCAGATTATGTGAAAATCAAAGTCATCACACAGTAATACACCTCTTACCCGCCCTGTAGATTTTCTTAAAATGCTGATTTTCTGAATGGAGTTTTGCGTGGAGGTGCCTGTGGCCTCTGTCGTGGTGATGCTGGCAGGATTTATGTCATGAATCTGTGATGTGTTCGTACTAAACGACTCATTTTATAATGTTAACGACATAAACAATATATTTATGTATTTATAGTGGTCGCAGTTTGTTCAGTTCGTCAATGTTGAGCAGCCAGAAATCACCTGACCTCATCTCAGCATCCATTCAGATTCATAACAGACATGATGGCGTTATTGTTTGTTTGTGTAGACACATATAAATGTGTATTTCACAGATATTATCTTATGTCTGATACTTGAGGGCTCGTTTGAGCTTCAGTCTGTCAGATGTGATGCAGCTCTCTGTGGCTGCAGCAGCAGTTATGTAATCAGCCTGTCTGCCTTCATCCTCTGGAATAATCCTGCTGGCTGACACACAACATCCCACATGCTGCTCTGTGTTGTTCTGTAGCACTTCTATAACAACCATCGTCATAATCATGCATTATTTAACAGTTATTTGACTGTAAACAAACATGAAAAAAATGCATCTTGAATCATTTATTAAGCTACTGTAAAGGTTCATTATCATCAGTCGTCATCTAAATAATGTTTGTAGATGAATTACACTGTTTATTAACCATTTACATACAAGTATTATAGCAACTTTTACAAATCCTTCTATGTTTGTAAACTGTGAAATAACGATTAACTAAAGTTAAATTCACTATAACTTATTGATGATGGTTATTATAAAATGTTTTTCTCTCTCTGTTATTATCAGTACTCATTTCTAACCCCCTCTTTTTAGCTTTTTAATTTGTGGAAATAACCAGAACAGAATCTATAGTTTAATTCTTGCTGCAGACATGATAAAAGTATATAAGACCAAGTATTGTTCAAGCCCACAGAATGTAATTTTAGTGAATCAAATATATAAAAAATGTGTGACTGAAGTTTGGAATAATGTTACGCTATGTGTTTCCCAGGCGCTCTACAGTTCTTTATTTTAGGATAAATCTGTCAAACAAGATGACAGAGAAGCTGACCAGTCTAATGTTGGGAAATGTAGGAAAAAACTAAATGCGTCATGGAAAACTGGAGGAAAGGGTGTTTCCAAACACAATCCAGGCGCTTCAACAAAGAAAATATCAAGAAATGAGGAAGGAAACGATATATTTGATTAAATACCTTGATATCAATATTGTGACAATATTGTTGTGATGTTTTAATGTCACACAGAGTTCTGATCAGTTGTTATCAGTAATGTGGACATAATGACCAAGTACATGAGACGGATGAGATTCTCACACAGTCGTCCTCTGTCCTCAGCTCCTTCCCCCGGCCCGGCTGCTTACCCACAATGCACTGTCAGAGGATTATGTGTGTCTCAGACAGACCAATGTAACCAGTGCTGCTGCTGCCGCCTCACCAGCCGGTCCACACCACAGCAACACAGCAGGAAGGTAGGAGTGAGTTCAGCGTGCTGGGTGAGGAGGGCAGGTGTGATGATGATGATGATGATGATGATGATGATAAAACAGAAACCTCTCCGTCTCTTGTTTCCAGCTCCTGTCCTGGTTGATCTCGTTCATTGTCTAACTGAAATCATGTCTGGCCCAGGAGACCTACCAGGTGAGTGTGTCCTGCAGCAGCAGTCACGTGATTTGGAGCGTGCATTATGTTTTAGACAACAGCGGGTTCTAACTTCGTGGGAAGGCCTCTTCCTGTTTCAACACAATGCCTCCGGGCACAAAGCCAGGTTCAGAAACAAGAGGTTTTCCACTCCAGCGACTCTGTGATACATTAGTGAGGCTGACTGTGAGCCAGACCCCACAGCTGACATCAGCGGTGACCTCACTGACACTCCTGTGGCTGTATGGGAGCAAAATCTGTCGGTCAGCTTCAAACCAGGAGGGTGGGAGCAGATTGATGTCCGTGAATATTTAATAATCAGATGTCCATATACTTTTGGCCGTGTTGTCTATGATACTAATCCTGCCGCGCCTCACTTTTCTTTCTCCTTTCTGGGATTTATTTTCCTTTTTTTTCTGCTGAGCCTTCGTATCTTTTCACTGAAGCCTTCAGTTTGTTTTTCTTGCGACTGAACATGAAGGCAGCGTTCTGGTTCCAGCTGGAAGCAGACGGAGAAAAACACTGATTATCACGTAGCATCACACATATAACAGATGATTATACAGATTGTTTTGTCTCTGAGTGGATCCCACACAATCACACACATTCATTTCACTGAGTCATACGTTGTTTATCCGTGTCTGTTCATATCCGTAACTCCCGGCTCTAAAATAACATCCGAGATCAGAACCTTCAGTCCCGGCAGGAATGTTGCATGAAATCAAAGCTTCTAGCAGGAGCGGAAATTTCACAACAGCAAACTGATAACAGAGTAAAAAATGGGTTTGTTTGCTCTGATGAGTTTTTTGATGACTGGAAAAAAGCTTTAAAAAGTTTCTTGAACTGCCGGACTCAGAGCGCCGTCAGAAACAGGAAGTCAGCAGGAAGCTGTTGTTTAGTCGTCTTCTTCTTTTGTGTCTGCAGCCATCGAGGGTTCTGGGATGGGCGGGATGAAGCTTCCCATTGGGATGACCCGACGGGCCCTCAGCTACGACGACAACCTGGAGGCCCCCATGTCCACGCCCCCTCATGACATCAGCATCAACAACCTGTGGAGACGACCAATCATACCGGACAGGAAGTTCACTCATCTGGCTGAGGTGAGACACGCCCTCCACCTGTAAGTGTGGAGCAGCGTGTACATGATGATGATGATGATGATGATGATGATGATGGCGTGGTGTGTTTTCTTCCTCCAGGAGGATGAGAGCGGTGCAGCGAGTCAGCCCACCGTGGCCGGCAGCGCCCCCTCCAGGTCACCAACGGTAGTGAAAGCGAAGGCCTCGTCTGTCATCATGAATTCTCTCATCACCAGTAAGTTTCATCTGTTAACAACGATCATATTCTGTATTTAAGTTTAGCTCATTTTATGAAACATACCAAAGAAATTAGAAATTAATAATGTCACGAGCGAGCAAAAGAAAATGGGACGGATCAATAAAGGAAAGAAAAATCCTGTTTTTATTCACCATGAGTTCCCACAACCTTTTTAAAAACGTCTTAAAGCTGCCGACTGAAGCTCTGTGGTTTGAATGTTTAAATGGATCATTAACAGTTATTAAATCTGTCTCTCTGTCCGTCTCTCAGAGCAGACTCAGGACAGTGTGTATAAGTTCGAGCAGAGGGCGGGGCTTTCTGACGCCAGCTACACGCCACACAAAGGCCTCACGGCGGAGGAGACGAGACACCACCACCGCCTCCCTGAAGCCCGCCATGTAAGAAACACGCTTCAACACACTGACCTCAGCACGTTCTGTCTGCGCAGCGTGAGATGATCATAATGATGATGTGTGTACACGAACGTGATGTTTTATGTTATCAACTAAAATATTAACTGAGTCTGAGCTACTGTTGTTCAGTCTTTGTATCAGGGCTGCACGATATTAGAGAAAACTGACCTTGCATTTTTTTTAACCCTGCGATATATATTGTGATATGATAAAATACAGGAATTTTCTTCAGATGGCCTGAACAGCACTTTATGTGATGCTGCACTGCTGCTGTGGACAATTAACCTGCACTGATCTTACCTGTGTTTGTGTTGCTGAGCTGTGTGGTACTGATGTAAATGGTCAAACAAATTAGTTGTGTTAGTTCTCGTTGTTGCAACAGATGCAAGGCACTGTCGACACAGAACACGTGTTTGGTCGGTATCATCCTGCTTGAAGTGGAAATAAATCCAGATAACTGACAGTCTGCATGCTCAGTGTGTGTCAGGTACTGTTGAAACCAGATGAGTTCGTGTGCCTCCTGCATGGCAGGCTGTGCAGCGACTGTTGTTCACATGTACATGACAATGACGATGCTCAAACGATGTATTGTGCAGCTCTGCTTTGTACAAATTTAATAAGTGTGGAGTTTGATATTAACTTCCAGGTCTGGATAAGAATGAAAAAAACAAAAAGAGACTAAAACAAATATTTCCCATAAAAATAAAAAATAGACTGTATATAGAAACGTATTCATCAGATGATTTGACAGAGACGAAACTTGTCGTTGTTACGTCTTATTAAAATGCAACCGATGAAATGTTTCTAATTTAAACAGTGAGACTGAAACAAGCAGCTGCTAAACACAGTGATTACAGTGGCGACTAAGAACAGAACAAAAGAGAAAAGAGTTTTCTAAACATGTAACTCAGTTCACAGCTGAGAGTTTTGTGTTTTAAAATGTGTTTTTAAAACCAATAAAGGTATAAAACACAACAAATGTTGTTGTTTTAAAACAGAATACATAATATTACAATAAGTAATAATTGTGAAAGATGCATAAACATGAATTACTCTGAGTCGTCGTACATTTATATTTTACACACTATTTGACTTTCGACACGTCTGTTTTTGTTGGTTTTCAGAAGCTGCAGATTCAAAGTCTGGAGTCCAAAGAAGAGCGGCTGAACTCCTCCACCCAGTCCACTCCATCCAGCACCCCACACAGCTCCCCCAAACAGCAGCGCAGGTACACACACGCACGCACACACACACACACACACACACACACACACACACACACACACACACACACACACACAGAGAATGGGATAAACACTGCCAGATGTGTTTGCTCGGTGTTGTTTGCAGGACGTGGTTCAGCAGCACCGGTTCAGAGGTCAGCATCAGCTCCTCCAACAGCAGCGTGGACATGGCGGACTCTGCAGCCGGAGCCGTGGAGCGCTGGAGCGTGTTCGGGCCGCGGCCAGTCGTCCAGAAGTCGACCTCTGACCTGGGATCAGACACTTCCACCGCCGGTACACACACATCATCACATAACTGAACTCTGGTGTGTCACAGAAATGTCCTGCGCTTCCCACGTCGAAACTATCCACCAAACTTCTCTTCGTACTTGAAGGATTTAGTGTATTTGTTGTTTCTTCATCTTTTGTACTAAACAAACAGTGAAGCACTTCAGAAATGCCTGTGAACTCTGATTTGAATCTTCCTGCTGTCTTTTCTTGCACAAGCAAACAACTGGTGAGAGTTGAGTTAAACAACAACCACACTCACGCATGGATTTGGGTTAATAGGCGAGCAGATGACCTTCAGACTGACGGTAAACATTGACCCAAAACATTCGAGCCCACTCCCCTGTCAGTCTCTTCACTTATTGGCCTTTTTAAACCGTGTTTCTCTTCATGCCAGTGATATAAAAGTAGATCAGACAAGTTAAGATTTACTTCGCTGGCTGCTGCTGAGAAACAACTCTTAGATTTTCACATGTGGGACGATTCGGCCTGTTTTGAAACGAGAAGAATCTTTTTCCCAGGATGACTTTAGGTAAGAGAAGTGATCTGAGTTTGTGTGGAGAAGTGAAAGAAACGCTCATGTCGAGGCTCAGAAACAGTTTCTAATCTTTAAAACAGATCAGATCAGACTTGATGTCATTCAAAACATGGCAGGAGACACAAAGTAACTCGTGTAGCTGCTGTTTAGTGGACATCGTCTACATTGTTGTGTGTAAATGATAGATATTGACATTTATATCAGAGGCTGCTGCAGTGATATAACTGACTGACTTTTCTTGAAAACAGTTTAACAGAAGATGTTAATAATTAGCAGGTTCGTTTCACTGCAACATCAACATACCGACACAAAAACAGATTATATTTTTCCACTCTGAATCTTCAGGCAAACACCTCCTCCTCCTTTTTTACTGAACAACTTGATAGAATTATCAACTTTCACTAAAACTTTAAACCTTTGACTTCTCAGCTGCTGAAGCAGATACAAACTTGGAATTAAGAATAATTTAAGAGTTAAGACTTTGGCTTTCTTTGGAAATCATTGCTTCTTAATTATTCCTCCAATGATCAAGAACAAATCACACGTTGCACCAGACTCTCAAGGGAGAATCACACAAACTGCGTCTGCTCTCAGTGAGTTAAATCATTTTATTTGACATATTCATGATTCTAAACTAAACTGAGTCTCTGAGAGTCAGCAGACTGCAGTAACTGCTGTGAACAGCTCTGGACAAACATGCTGGATGCAGTCAGACATCTGATTTTGTTAATTATTAAAATCTGTGCATAATTTTGCAGTTTCTTATCCCGCATTCTGAGAATATATCTTCCTGTCTCATTTCCCAGCAGGCTTTGCGCTGCAGGCGTACCGCGGCGCCCAGAAGCCGACCCCCATGGAGGTGATGAAGTCCCAGGCGACGCGGCTGGCCGACACCCCCGCAGCTCAGGCGATGGCCCCGCCAAAGATGGAGATCCCCACGGTGGAGGGTCGGCGTCAGGGAGCGCGACCACACAAGCTCAAACCCAGAGACATGAACATCCTGACGCCCTCCGGCTTCTGAGAGGAGACTCCACATCGAAGCTGCACGAACGCTGAAGGTTCCCGTGAAATGAAAACGTCTCTCACATCACCTACTGCATCTTCACACATGAGTTTCATTCATCTCTGAGTCAAAACCCTGTGATCTGTCACATCTCGCACCCAGAATCACATTTCCATCCACTAATGTGATCAGAAATTTGAGGGTTTGGATTCAGGTGTAACATCATAGATATTATTCACTCATTAACAAAAAGTTTCTGACCTTCACAGTGCCGGTCGTGACATTTCTCTCAGTCCTGTCAGTTTTGGAGGAGAGCAGCTATCAGAGTCCATTTTTATTCAGAACAGAAAAAGAAAAGAACAGATTTAACCATCATCATCAAGTCATTTCATGGGACCTTTAACAGCAGCTCAGCAGACAGATAACCACCGTTCTGTCCTGCATCTTCACATTTAAAACATTCTGGATAAAAGAACAATGAAGACACTTCCCCGTCTGTGTTGCTTGGCTGTAAACCTTCACACTTTGGACCGCTGCACCCAGCTGCAGCGGCCCGACTCCAACATGGACTCAACACATTCAGCATGAATCCACCTCTGACCGATCTGCAGACTTGTGTTCATCTGAAGGTGAACAAGACGATGATTCTGGTTTAAAACGATCCCGTGTGAATGCACTTTATCCCCCCGGAGACGAGCTCGATGATCCATCTGTCATTTTTCTTAAAGTGGCATTTCACTGAGCAGAGAGGGAACAAGAAGTCTAACTAATTCATGAAGTGTAGATCGATACGAATCAAAAGCAGCCGAACAAAAAGAGAAATCTGTAATAAATTGTACTAATTTTGTCTCAGGAAATTGTAGAATTTGGTCGGGCTCCTGCTCACTGAAACGTTCACGCGTTTGTTTTGTGTCACGCGTTTCTTTTAATATGTTTTACTGTATGTTGAGACTTTGTGATCTGCTCCTGCAGCAGCAGAGTGGATTCCTTTTGGGATCAGAAGAAAAGAAACGCCCACCTGGTGTGTTTGCGTTTGTGGAGATCAGAGCTCCATGTGAGCAGGACTCACACACTGACATGCTGAAGTGTTTAAAGATGAGTGTGTGAGCTCTGCCAGCGTGTCCACCTGTTCGTGATGTTCAGACATGAAGGATCCTGTTTGTGTTTTCTGTTCTGGTGCTTCTCTGTTGACTGAACAGACGGCTGCTGAGCACAGCGGCCGGCCACATCCTGCAGAAACCTTGTGTCAGAAAACCAGAAAGAGCTTTTCACACACACACTTTTGCTTTCGACATTTAAAGACGAATGCAGTCGTCACAGTGAAAGAAAACAAGTTGCCTTACAGTAACAGAAAATGAAATTAAATACAGGTTTCATTTTACAAACTGCAACGAGTTTTCAGACATTCCTGCAACACTAGCTAACAAATGTCTTTGCAAACAAGTTTCCTGCAAGATGGTTCAGCTGTTAAATGAGATGTAGCACCCGGCACATTGTTGTTGTTGTTGATTATTATTATTATTATTATTGTTTTTATTGCACTTTTATGATTAAGTGGAAGCTCCCACAGTGTTTACTGGTGATAGATTACATGTGTGACGTGACGCAGCGGTGCAGTGTGTTTTAAGTCGTCTCCCACCTGTGACTCTGCTGTGGTTTCAGTCAGATGTTGTCAGAAAACACGCCGCCGTCAGCAGCTGTAAATATGAAATGACTGTTTCTGGTCTGTTGTGTTCCAAGTGTGACGCTGTTCCCTTTAAACCTCTGAAGTATCACATCTGTATGTTAGTGTGACTCTGTCGTCTGAACGATTTATGTTTCTTTTTCCAGTTGATGTTCAGAGACGCTCTCCTTGATTTATACGAAGTCTGTGTGGTTTATTCTTCTGTGATATGATGGAGAATAAATATTACATTCTCATTAGAAAAACAAGAGTCTCCCATATTTTTGGTGTGAAAACAGAACTTGAAAGGCATCTTTGCTGTTTTTTTCATTGAGTTTAACAAAGCAAGATTAACTTTAAAGGAACAGTTCGGTCATCTTCTCCTCCCTCCATGCTGATGGAAAGTCAGGTTTCATAGTCCACAAAAACATTTCTGAAGCTTCTAAACAACTGAAGTAGCAGGAGACTTGATTAAAAACGTCAAAACAATCAAAATAACATAAAGTGTCTCCACACAGCTCGTCTGCTGTAATCCAAGTATCCAAAGATATTATTTACATGAAATCCTCACTGCAGCTACTAAATTAATATTGTGAGGGTGTAAAAAAAGTCTTTTCAGATCTATTTAGGATATCGGTGCTTCTGAAGACTTGGATTATGTTGGATTTTTGGGTCAACTCTTCCTTTAACTGCTTATGTTCTCAGTGTATCTGTAGTGATTTGTTTCAGCCTGTAGAGAGCAGCGCTTCACCGTCCAGGAACAACAGTTTCCATCTTCTGAGTCACTTCAACAGACGGTCAGGAGTAAAGAAGAGAATGAGGTTTATTTTAAAGTGTTTCGACAGTGAAAAGATCTGATTTGGCTCTTTACTCCTCCGTCATCAGTCAGAGACGATCTTGTCCTCCAGTCACATTTAAAACAGGTTAAAATCAGGTTGAGTTTCCACCAGCAGCCTTCACTGATCACCAGTTCAGAGCAACCAGCCGCAGTGAACACATGTAGAAGAAACACAGGAAAGATTCTTGATGAAATGATCTGCAGACGAGGAGTTTAACTTTATTTTTCATGTGAAGTACAAAGTACAGTGTTTTATTGGAAAAGTGTCGTCATGCAGAGCGAACACGACTTCTGGTGTTCGACACATTCAGTCTGATATTCTGTCAGTGCAGTGACGAGTCGGTCTGTTCCTGACAAAACAAGTCATCTAGTGAAGCATTCCAGTCAATATATTAGTGAAAAACACCTTAAAAGTAAATCAGATTGCACCAGTGCTACTATTCAATTCATGTGTTTTTTAAAGTCCGTCCACTGACGCGATGCTGCTTCCAGTTCACAGCCGAGATTCTCCCCTGATTTTAGTCTGAAGCTTCAAGAAACATACAGATTTTCAAAAGCACGTAAGTATTTCTTTGTTTTGCAGCTTCAGTCAGTCGAACACTTCACACTGCAGGAACGGTCACCCGCAGAAAATATAACGTCTGTATTTTGAGATCAATAGTAAAAAGTCTTCACAGTGTCTGCTGCCCTGATCAGATGAGTCCGCTGAATCTTTGAGACCTGAGGATTCAGAAACCTCATCTGAACTTCCTGCATCAAACTCAATGGTTTTTCTTTCCATGTGTAGAAACTCAACAGCTCCACCTCTGACATCCCTGGAGGACACAGTTCATGTTCTCTAAAGACTAATGCAACTTTATTTTTCTTGTCCCAGACACATTTTTGAAATCTGAGACTAAAATCCTCGATTCCACGATTCTGACGTGACGGTTTGTCATAAACTGTCCCAAACACGACGATAAACACCCACATGTTTGATTTCATCGTGATGTTGGAAATCAACATAACATGGCAAAGAGGGCAAAAAAAAATCAACACTTGTGTTCCTTGTGTGGAAAACAACAGCTGGACTGACTCCAGACAGAAATTCTGACATCATGCATTCCAGTCGCAGTTCTTTCCAACTTCAGTTTTCTTGTAAAACTAATCTGAGATCGACTGTGAGCCCCAAAACAACATGACACGTCTCGGAGTGTGAGGAGGACGACAGTTCTGACATATTGAACGTCTGGACAAGCTTTTAGTTTCCAGCATGCTCCTGGAGAGGAGAGCGAGCTTTATGTTGTTTGATACGAGACCTCAGGTTTCCTAGAAGACACAGTTTGGTGATCGGTTTGTCTCCACCAGCAGAAATGCTCTGCACAGGCTCACCCACGTCTGAAGCTGCTCTGGAAACCGTGGAGTTATCCAACTCAGCCTGAGGCTGCCTGGATCAAACCAGCTTTTTTCTCTTGTCTTCTGGATCAGACAATAACTTGTTTAATTTCCCACCCTGACTGGTTTCCTTCAGGGTTTGATGCCTTTGTGGATCTGCTAATCTTCTGTCCAGATCACCTTCTTCCATACACTCCATCTTTCTCTTTCTCTCTGTCTTCATAGACTCGCTCCTCCTCTTCCTCCGTCGTCTCCTCTTCTTCTGTATTCTCCGTACATCTGGAAGAACAGCTCCATCTCTCTCTGCAGGGTGGTGTTCCGGAGGTCGGCGTCAGCTTTCGCTCGCTCCATGTTGCGGATCTTGATCTCGGCGACGCTCTGGCTTCTCTTCTGCTGCTCCAGACTGACCCGCAGCACGGCCACCTGACGCTTCAGGACGTCGTTACATCGCTCCAACCTGCAGCGGACACACACAGTACAGCACATATACAGAAGTAATACTAACCACATGACATACTTTGACTATTGAGGTTCCCTAAATGTATCATCTAAATCCAATGCTGATGCTAAAGATGGATCTTCTACAAAAACAAGGAATATCGAGAGGGTGCCGTCCTTGTTCTGGTGTCTCACCTCTGGATCCTGGTCTGGTACTCGGACCTCTGCTGGGCCATCTGCTGCCGAAGCTCAGCCAGGACAGAGTGAGCGTCCCTGGGCTGTGACTGAGGCTCAGGCCCCTGGAGGTCTGAAGGTCCAGAGGGGAGGAAGACCTCTGAGCTGCCTGTACTCAGAGGACTGTCACTGCGGACAGAAGCAGAGGTTGGGGAGTTTGGGGACTGGATGTCCTCATCATCATCATCATCATCATCTTCATCATCTTCATTGCCATTGTTGTTGTCTTTGAGTTCGTCATTATCAACTTTTTCTTCTTCTGCTACTTGACTTGAAGGTAACCCATCCTGTTTCTTTGGTGACACGTCTGGAGGACCAACTGCACCCACAGCATCATCGCTCTTATCCAATGGTAAAACATCGCAGGAGGACCATGAAGAGGAGGAGTCTTTTCTCTGACCCGCCTCCTCTAACCCCGCCTCCTCTTCACATGCTCCGATACGTCTCCCTGGATCGTTTGTTTCAAGATGACCACCAGCGACATCATCATCCATCCTCTGATGTTCAGATACTTTGTCCAGGTTGTCATAAGTAGAGAAGGTGCTGCCCCCACTGGCTGCTTCTGGCACTGCACCATCTTTCTCTGCAGCACCAGAGATCCAGAAACCAGCGCTTGTCTCTCCTGGGCCTGGCCAGGCCTTTGCCCAGCCTGCGAGCATCGGTCTGGGCTTGGATATGTCTGTTAGGGGGTCTTGTAGCTGGAGGCTGGTTGTAGAGGCTTGGATACTTGCAGTGGAAGGTCCTTGATGATGTGAGTTATGTTGATGGTGCTGAGCAGGCTGACTAGAGGAGGGATAGAAGCAGTTCTCTGGGTGGGAGGAGGTGTAGCGATGGCCGAGACGTCTCTTCTGGTCAGAGGACACGTCGGATTTGGCAGCAGCAGCGTAGACGCAGCTACAAGGAAGGAAAGAAAGAGAGGATAGGCTTTCAAGATGATTCTCTCAGTGATTTTTACATATTTTTACAGAAGAACAGTGTGATGTCAGGTATGTCTGGGACAGAACTCTGTATGATGGTGGTCCTCATCACTCTCCCTCTGAATGTTGTCTATTACTGTCTATGTGAAAATTGTGTTTTTTCTTCTTCTCCGTCAGCGTGAATGGTGTCATTATCTCTTATCTGTCTGTATGTTTCATCACTTTGTCTACTGTCCCTCTGTGTGATTGTTGTCCTTGAGTTTTCCCAGCGTCTGTGATTGTAGTCCATCCTCTTCGTCTTTATGGTAGCGAGGAGGTTGTGTTGCTCAGCTCCTACCTGTTTCTGTGGATACCTGGAGGCAGCATGATATAACATCTGTGTGAGTCTGTGAGATGTTTGCATGGTGAAGTCTTGTCTTTGGTACCTGGGGTTCTGTGGGTCTGAGGTGGACTGTCCTGGCTCTCTGCAGCGCTCTGCGATGAGAGGCAGAGACAGCTGGCGGAGGCAGGGTGACGGGTGGAGGTGAGGCTGCCTCAGAGCACTCGGTGATGCACGTGCACCTCCCGGTGGACGGGCGGCGATTGACGGAGGGATTTTAGCGAATAAAGTCTCATGTTCTCTGATCAGCTCCAACATCAACACCTGGACCAGTGCTGCACCTGAGGACAAGTTACTCTTTAAAGAAAGTTCTCCCAGGTTCCCTTCATACACTAGATACTAGATTTAATGTCAGCATGGATTTACCTCCCATGATGCTTTGTGGGTCTTCAGCTTTGGCTCGGAGGATGTTTGGCCCGAACACAGTGGCCAAGTTCTGGCAGCTCATCTTGTTAATGCTGGCGTAACTCTGGACCTCGTTTAGAAACCTGCACACATTTAAGAATTCTAAATTTCTACAGGTCAAGGTTGAAAAGTTTACTGTCCCTCACTTCAGGAAACAAGACAGACACTCAGTCCGTCTTAAATGAAAACCTGGAAACAGTCAGTGGGACTTACTGGCAGATAAAATTGAGTAGGTTGAAGTTTGCAACTGGCAACTCGTGAAGAAGACTTCTCAACCGCCCCAAACCCTGATAGAGGAAGAAGAGAGGGACAATAAGATGATAGAAGTCAAGAAGGAAGGATCAGAAGGCTCGACTCTTCTGACTGTGAAGTGTAGACAGCTGCAGTTACCAGCGTGCGGTCAGTCGACAGCTTCTGACCACAGAGCAGGAACTCCTGGTAGCGTCTGTAGGGAACCAGAGGCTCCGGCAGCTGCCTGAGGTAAAGCTTCAGCAGGGACGCCACCGTGTGGACGTCAGTGCTGCTGCAGACAACACACGCAACACACACTGACTTTCTCAGAAACCATTTTAAAGAGAATGTCTGATTAAAGGAGGAGAGGAACTGTACCTGTCAAACGATGGTCTCTCCCCTGCATCAAAAGCCTCCTGCAGCTCTTTGACCAGACTGGCCTGCCCCGAGTGGCGAAACAAGCCCACCTCATGCAGGCCACGCTCCCGGATGAAGGTCACACACTGCTCCACCACCAGAGGAACCAAGCGCACCCCATAACGTCGCTCGTACAGCACCGTCTCCTCCAGACGCTGACCAAACACCCCTGAAAGGAAGGAAGATCCAAGAGATCCACCTCATCCAATCACAGACAGGGTGACGTGTGATATGTGTGATGTTTCCAGGACCAGAAAACAAGATGTGAGTAATGATATGATAAAATGATTGACTTCCTTTTATTCATGATGGCAGAAGAGCTCCAAAAGAGACTCCCAGACACACTGCTGGGTCACATCATCCCCTCAGAGCGTGTGTGTACCTGTGAAAGGGATCCAGACTCCCTTGTTGAGGCTCTTCAGCCACTCGTCACCCTGACCGGCGCTGTTGGACAGGAAGAAGTACGAGCCTGGGCTGGCCAGCACGTCTCTGTTACCTGCAGACACAAGCAGGGCTGGATTTAAAAGTTCAGTCTCAAGTTATCACAGCACGCAAGTTTATCTGCACCAATACAACGACTCAGTGCTTTTGGAGTATACTTCAGGTGCAGCTGGACAACTATTGTAATACTATAATCTTTTATTAAATCTTTGACAGACGTGCACATTTTAATGTTTCACAATCCTCTGACATACCACACTATTCGTAAGAGACTCCACTCATTTAGTATCTTAATGCACGTCTGTGAAATAGTCAGATTTGCATTTGATGTATTAAATCGATGCAGCAGAACCGGAGACGTGCTCTCACTCCGACACCTGCACCACCAGACTGTTTAGTATGCTGAGAAGATGCAGTTTGTCCCGATACAGAGAATGTCAAACACATTATGCCAGAAAATACCAGGATGTCCGATTAGCATCAGGTTTCACAGTGCAGTATGAAGCCAGCAGGCTTATCTGGTCATTCTGACCCACAATCCTCTGCACAGCTGCGAGCGCCCACGCAGACGTCGCAGCGTCGTGTGAACTCTTGGTGCAACAGATGTATGAGCAGAGGGTCAAAGGTCACCGTGTGATGACGTGGCAACTCTCGTCTGTTCACATGCAGCAGTGAGTAGTAAAGAGTGCGGTTTGGAGTGCAGGCATCGTCTTTGTCATGCAGTCGTGCCTACATTACCCACAATCCCACTCGACTGCTAACTGCTGTCTTTAATGTGTGTGAGTGTCGTGTTTTATTTCCCACCTTCACCTGTAACATGAGTCTTTTCTGATCGGAGCTTAAAAAGTGGAATCATGGAAACATCCAACATCATGTCAAAGATGCATTAAACCCACACACACACACACACACACACACACACACACACACACACACACACACACACACACTCACACACACACACACACTCACTCAGCACACACACACACACACACACACTCACACACACACACACACTCACTCAGCACACACACACACTCAGCACACTCACACACACACACACTCACTCACTCAGCACACTCACACACACACACACACTCACACAGCGCACACACACACACACGCACTCAGCACACACACACACACACACACACTCAGCGCACACACACACACACACACTCACACACTCACTCACTCAGCACACACACACACACACTCACTCAGCACACACACACACACACACTCACTCAGCACACACACACACACACACTCACTCAGCCCACACACACACACACACACTCAGCGCACACACACACACACACACTCACACACTCACTCACTCAGCACACACACACACACACTCACTCAGCACACACACACACACACACACACTCACACACACACTCACTCAGCACACACACACACACTCACACAGCACACACACACACACACACACACTCAGCACACACACACACACACGCACACACACACACTCCATCTCTAAATGGTGCACAGACTCGTTAACGCACCTTCCTCTTGTCTCCCTCATGTCCCATCATGCCTCACTGTCTGTCCTCCTCAAAGTCACATCAAACACACACACAGATACACACACGTATGAAACACACACACAGACACACACACACACACACACACACAATGTCACCTCAGTTAGAAGCTCAAAGACTCTGACTCAGCGTTTAACATATGTCAGTTAAGAGCAACACACACATCTGAGGTGTGGAGGGATTAACAGGTAATATGTTGATGGTGTGTGTGTGTGTGTGTGTGTGTGTGTGTGTGTGTGTGTGTGTGTGTGTGTGTGTGTGTGTGTGTGTGTGTGTGTGTGTGTGTGTGTGTGTGTGTGTGTCTCACCTTTGTGGCCTGTACTGTCATGTTTCCAGGACTTGAAGCAGCTGAGTCCCATGCTGCAGCGCTCGGCTCTGGTCTCTTCAGTCGTAGATTCTCGGTGCAGATCACACACGACGATACGAAGGATTTATATCTGCAGACTTGTGAACCTGCATCGCTCGTGATCCGTCTGAGGCCTCCGTCACCAACTACAGTCCCAGTGTGAGCTTGTGGACGTTCTGTTCGGCCTTCAACAGTTGTTGAAAGCTTGATAAAGAGATGTGTTGGCTGGATAAATACAGTTTACATGTGAAGGAGGATCAGATGAAATGGTGGATAGATGGTCGATATCGTCTCATGTGAACTTAAAATATAGGTTTTTGGAGCATGTAGTCCCTTAATATGAGATTCCAGCTGAACAATCGGCCCTTTAGATGGACTTTAGAGGTTGAATGCTTTTAAAAGTATTAACATAATCAGACAGTGTGACAGAGAAAATGTGGCCTTCAGACAGAAACGTCATAGAGAGGTTTCAGGTGAAGCAGAGAGAGCCGACAGGGGAGTTCAGGTTGGATGTTAAACTTTAAAAACTTTGTGTTAAACATTTCAAAGAGGATGCTGGTGTTCATGCTAACCACAGGTCAGCCCAGATGGACAATTTCTGCTGAAATTCTTACTGAAAAGTTCCTGTCAGGTTCTTGGCAGACCGTGAGGGGAGATTATTGATGGCTCGGCCAACTTCCTGTTGAATATGGATTCACAGAGAGAGAAAACGATGCTGCAACCTCGTCCAACTCCACCAACACACTTCTCCTCCCCGACCGTTCTCGAAACGTTTCCCCTGCTCTCCCTCGAGGTCTCCATGGACGACCTCAGGTCTCAGAGGACGTCAGTCTGTCGTGTCCCTCTGATTTCTGAAAATGAAAACACAACCTTCAAAATGTTCCAGAATGCAGGAATGTCTTCAGGCTGGTTGTGCTGGTTCGTCCGGGCAGAACTTGTCTTCAGCGTCAGCCTGCAGCACATCCAGAACCTCCAGACCTCCTCTGATCACACCCTCAAACTCACAACTGTCTCCAGTTTGCTGAAGCAGCAGGAGTGAGATGTCTGACTTCGCTCCCTATCTTTGGAGTTTTTCATGTCAGCTCTGTCCCTCCTCTGTATTTATTTTACATTTTCTAACAAGACGTTGAACCATCCTGAAGGAGCACTTTGCTCATTTTCCTCTTTTTTTTTCCTCCACCGTCCCGGACTCTTAATCACTCCATCGTCCAGCAGGAAGGAGGCGACCCTCCCGTCCTCGTCTCCCTTTCTGTCCTCCCCTTTATTAGCTCTGTATGTGGACGCCCTGCTCCATCTTCAGTCTACATGTCCACGTCTTCTTCATCCCCGTCCCTCTTCTTCCTCTCCTCCTTCACTCCGTCCCTCTTCTTCCGCTCTGTCTGTCTCCCCCGTTGTCCCTCTCTTTGTCCCTGTCCAGCTCGTCCTTCTCCACATCCACATCCTCACCATCTCTCTCTCTCTCTCTCTCTCACTCCATTTCCCAGCAGTGTGTGGGCCCCCTTGTTGCCCCCCTCCCCATTTGCCTCATCAATAACCATGCAGTGTGTGTGTGTGTGTGTGTGTGTGTGTGAGGGCTGTGCATTAGGAAAATTGGTTCTCTGCGACGCAGCGCTGTTTTACCAAAGTAATCACAGCTGATGGTGAGAGAGAGAGAGAGAGAGAGAGAGAGAGAGAGAGAGAGAGAGAGAGAGAGAGAGAGAGAGA
>JARJLU010019085.1:3112-35223 GCA_030272975.1 Sparidentex hasta
TGGGAAATATACTGTGTGTGTTGGTGTGCATGTGAATGCACGGCATGTGTGCATATTTGACTGTGTGCGTGCGCATGTGTGTGTGTGTGTGTGTGTGTGTGTATGTATATGTATATGTATATATGTATGTGTGTATGTATGTGTATGTACGTATGTATGTCTATATATGTATGTATATATGTATGTATCAGAGCTGTTGCACAGCAAATTGCTGTGGGAGCCTGGACGGAGAAGACTGCTCTGGATTTGAAGGTATTGCCTGCAATATCACTATCAAATTGATTTGCAATTATCAAATATGCAACTATTCATTAACTGTAACTGTCTGTCATACAGGTGTTCCTAAGACAAGTTATAAGTTCATCAAATTTTGTTCAAGCTATGGAAGCTGGAAGTAGTGATTTATCAATACATTGGATGATATGGTGCCAATACAATTCAAGGATGCTGTTTGGCTCATATAGAGCAATACAACACAATTCAATGACTTGAAATCAGTACAGGATCTTTTTTTTGAAAAAAAAATTAAACCAATGTTACTATGGATTGTGGACAGTGCTCTGTCTTCTATATATGCAGTATGTTATATCTTTTGTAATATACAACTTATTGTAATAACGACAATATCCTCATCTGCACTACATATTTCAGTGTAAATGTGTGCCCACTATTTCACCGAGTACTCAGCTGTCAGTTATCACCTGTGTCTTACATGTAGTGCTGGGCGGTATACCGGTTCACACTGAATACTGTGTATATTTTCGTTATGATATGAATTTTTAATATATCGCCATGGCGGTAAATTTGATTACACAACGTACGGAACGCTACGCTACTCAATGTTGCGCTTCTAAACAGGCATGGTGCAACTGCCTGGCGTGGTGAGGATAAACAGTAGCGTTCTGGTGTTATGTTACGGTGAAGATGGCTAGTGTAGCAGATCCCCCGAAAGATGGTCAGACACTTACTGATGTTTTGTCAGATTTATTACAAATCCAAACCAACAACGTAAGAGCTGGAAATAAAGCACATAAAACAAAAATGAAATGCAATATATCAAAATGAGATAGTACTGCAAAGTATGCTAACATTAATTCATAGACCAAATTGAATAAATAAATTATGCACTTCTCAGTGGCTTACAGTCACAAATCATGCACCAAAATGACAATAAAACAACAAATACTAACCTTGTACCTTTTCGGAGGGTTGCTAATACCTTTACCATTGTTATTTTCTGTAAACTTTTCCATGTCTCAACTTAATTTTTTCGCTCACTAAAACAGGACCTCCGAACGGATATCTGTGAGTCGCTTTCAAAATAAAAGCATAACCGAAACTTACACCATAAGCAAGTCTTTCACAATAAAACAAACTTTTAGCAAGTAACACAAATTGGGTTATTTACAGCTAGGGTAGACATGGCAGTTCATGACTTCATCCGCGGATGTCAAGAAGAGCAAATGGTGTCACATCGCGGTGAGGGATGTCCTGTCTTGGGTTTTGTCTTGTGAATTTCATGTTTTATTTTGAAAAGTAACTCTCCTCTCGTTTCAGGTCACTTGCCCTTCCTCTTGTATCCCTGGTCTGACATCATCCCTAATCCTTGATTGTTTTCACCTGTGTTCCCCTCCCCCATGTGTATAAAGTCTTTGTCTGCCCCCCGCTAGGAATCCAGTTCTAAACTCCAATGGTGTACAATGTAAAGCTCTTATTTTGAAGACATATTCGACCTGCAAAGTTTTCTATCTAAAAGGGGCAAGTAATTCCTCTCTCAACCAGTAGAAAATGCTGTGAACACGTGATTATGCATGGAAAAAAAAAAAAAAATACCGTCATATACCGTGAAACCGTTAGCATTTTGAAAAATACTGTGATGTAGATTTTTTGGTCATATCGCCCACTACTTACATGTATTGATTTATATAATGCATCATCACTACAGTATGCCTGGTACATTGCCATGGATGCGTGCTTTGACCTCAGTGTTGTAAGTATCCAAAAAAATTGAAAAAGTTATATCTCTACATTCTTTTTAATACTATAAAAAATGTATCCTCATCAAGTAACTGTGCTCCTTATTAGGATGACGTGTCTCCTGAGAAGATGGTGGTGTATTGTCCTATTAAAACCTTGGGCTAGAAGGGTATGCTGCAGGGCTTCCTGAAAGATAACTCGATTTTTAGTTTAATTATTAAAGGGTTGTTCCGGTGTAAGTTTAATCCATGGTCTAACACACCTTGACACCGAGTACGACCCCCCCTTGAGAGATAAAGTTTGCGGACCGCTAGCTTAAGTAGTTTTAGCATCCTCAAAAATGACCGCACAACAACAATACACTGCAGTAAATGGGTCCAAGTATAAATCGCCATGAAAAAGCCACAAATAATGCTCAGAACAGCACCAAACTTCAGTAACATTAGAAACAGGATCCCAGCACATATTTTGAGGCATCAAACATTTGATATCGTTGCCAGCTTTGTTGGAAAAGAAAAACAAAACTCACTTGTTGTGGGGAAGCCCTGTGAATCGATTATGAGTGAAGTAGAGTCCCGCAGTAATGATATTCACTGAGCTGCTGAACTCTACTTTCATTCGGTAATCGACTCTCTTTAAGTTACATATTTTAAAGACTTGTGTATATTCATATTTATAAATAGATAAATACATTTAATTTGTGTCAAAGGGCCAGCAATCTTTTCTGTTAACCCATAACAAATCATCACCTTAGAGTGACATTTATGGCATCTGATGTAGTAGGCCAAGCTCTGTGACAGTGTGGCTCTTGAAAAAATGGCCAATGGAAACAACCTATTATAACTGAAATAACTATTAATTATTGTGTAGTTATTTCCAGTATTTCCCAAACTGGTTGTTATCTGATTCAAGTTCCCAGTGCTGCTCAATTCCTTGTTGCATAACAATGAACTGTTCAATTTCCAATGATTGAAAATTCCTCTGTTGTCTTCATTAATGAGATTTAGTTTAATACAAATGGTTTTATTATCAGTCATTAGAGCCAGTCAATTTTAGACAAAACACAGAGATTTTGTTGCTCAAAGTGTACTGTTGGTCAGTAGGGTTATGATATCTCCATATGTCCATTAAGTTAGATCAGTTGCAGAAGTGAACAAGGTGGTTCCCTCCATCTCTGGATCTTGAATACCTCAAGATCCAGAGATGGAGAGAACCACTATGTCTGTCCAGTTGGTGAGACCAGACCATATTAGAGGTGCAGTTGGTAACTCTGAGGAGAGAGGACTTAGCATTGAACTTGAACAAGTACAACTTTCAGATCCCTCCTCCTCCCTCTCCGCTGCACTCCTGCCCTGCCTCCAGAGAAGGATGACATGCAGGCGACCTGCGTGCGACTGGAGAAGCCAGGTAAACAACATGGCGCATGAATCAGTAATGACGTAACATGAATAATAAATAGTCTAATTCTATGATAAAAATAATGTTACAGTCTTTCTGACAGTGAAGGTGTAGTGTTTAGCTTTGCACATTATTTCCTTCACGTCAGTAAATTAGAAGCTTATTTACATTTGTCCTTTGCAAAATGTGTTGAATTTTTATTTACTGATTGAGTTTTGAGACTGAGACACTGGGCTCACGTTAAGAGTACACCCCAACAGCTGCTTCTACAAGCACGGGTAGACAATGAAGCCATGGACGAGGTGGATCAGGCTGAGGCCGAGGCCGGGGCCATGGATCGTGTGGGCCAAACACAGGATGACCTCAGTGCAGATAACATTGCTCGAGTCGCACATTTGAGATTGCAGAGGATTGTGTTTGAACGTGTAAGTAGTCTCAGCAGTAATAGTCTGTTTCTAAACACAAACAATTATCATTGTATCTAACGTAATAGTTGTTAGCTGTTTAGCTGTGGATGTCTTGAGACTCAGTAAACGACTCCGGAAGTAAGGGATGCTGTCAAGCTAAAGAAGGAGTCCTATCACGCCTGGTTGGCCCAGGGTACTCCTGAAGCAGCTGACGGGTACCGGCAGGCCAAGCAATCGGCAGCACAGTCAGTTGTGGAAGCAAAAACTCGGGTCTGGGAAAATTTCGGGGAGGCCATGGAGGAGGACTATTGGTCAGCCTTGAGGAAATTCTGGCAAACTATCCGGCGCCTCAGGAGGGGGAAGCAGTCCTCCACCAACACTGTTTACAGTGGAGGTGGGGAGCTGTTGACCTTGACTGGGGACATTGTCAGGTGGTGGAAGGAATACTTTGAGGATCTCTTCAATCCCACTGACATGTCTTCCATAGAGGAAGCAGAGGCTGAGGACTCAGAGGTTGACTCACTCATCACCCAAGCCAAAGTCACTGAGGTAGTCGGGAAGCTCCTCAGAGACAAAGCACCGGGGGTGGATGAGATCTGCCCTGAGTACCTCAAGTCTCTGGATCTTGTGGGGCTATCTTGGTTGACACGTCTCTGCAACATTGTATGACAGTGCCTCTGGACTGGCAGACCGGGGTGGGGGTCCCCCTATTTAAAAAGGGGGACCAGAGGGTGTGTTCCAACTATCGGGGGATCACACTCCTCAGCCTCCCTGGGAAAGTCTATTCCAGGGTACTGGAGAGGAGAATTCGGCCGATAGTCGAACCTCGGATTCAGGAGGAACAATGCGGTTTTCGGCAGGGAACACTGGACCAGCTCCATACCCTCCGGGTTCATGGGAGTCTGCCCAACCAGTCCACATGTGTTTTGTGGACTTGGAGAAAGCATTCGACCGTGTCCCTCATGGCATTCTGTGGGAGGTGTTCCGGGAGTACGGGGTTGGAGGCCCTCTGTTAAGGGCCGTATGGTCCCTGTACGACTGGAGCCGAAGCTTGGTTCACATTGCCGGCAGTAAGTCAGACCTGTTCCCGGTGCATGTTGGACTCCGGCAGGGCTGCCCTTTGTCACCTGTTCTATTTATTGTTTTTACGGACAGAATTTCTAGGCGCAGCCACGGGCCGGAGGGGATCTGGTTTGGGAGCCACAGGATTTCATCTCTGCTTTTCGCGGATGATGTGGTCTTGTTGGCTCCTTCGAGCCGGGACCTCCAGTATGCCCTGGGATGGTTTGCAGCCGAGTGTGAAGCGGCTGGGATGAGAATCAGCACCTCCAAGTCCGAGGCCATGGATCTCGACCGGAAAAAGGTGGCTTGCCCCGTCCTGGTTGGGGGAGAGCTACTGCCTCAGGTGGAGGAGTTTAAGTATCTCAGGGTCTTGTTCATGAGTGAGGGAAGGATGGAGCATGAGATTGACAGGCGGATCGGTGCGGCGGCCGCAGTTGTATTGGTCTGTCATGGTGAAGAGAGAGCTGAGTCGAAAGGCGAAGCTCTCGATTTACCGGTCAATCTACGTTCCTACCCTCACCTATGGTCATGAACTTTGGGTCGTGACCGAAAGAGTAAGATCCCGGATACAAGCGGCTGAAATGAGTTTCCTCCGCAGGGGGAAGGAGTCACCCGGGAGGAGCTCGGAGTAGAGCCGTTGCTCCTCCACATCGAGAGGAGCCAGTTGAGGTGTCCCAGGAGACCCCGAGGAGTGACTATGTCACCCAGCTGGCCTGGGAATGCCTTGGGATCCTCCTGCAAGAGTTGGAGGAAGTGTCCGGGGAGAGGGAAGTCTGGGTGTCCCTGCTCAGGCAGCTGCCCCCGCGACCCGGTCGGATAAGTGGATGAAAATGGATGGATGAAAATTTGAAACCGTCAAAATGATGCCTTGGTAGTTCTAGTGTGAAATTTAGACTTTGGCCTTGCCAAATGAGGCCTGACTTGTTTTAAATACATTATTGTGCCTTTTATAGTTTTCAGTAACCATCAGGGAGGCAGTATCTAGCTTTGACAGCTTGAACCCAACTGACCACAGTCTAAATAAAAACAGCGAACAATAAAGTTTTTTTTTTCTCAAGTGATACAACCAGCAACAATTCTTACCCTGCCCCCTGCTGACTTGTGTCTCCAATAGCTCCTGGGTGGTTGGAGCTGGTATGCCAGGACTCCATGTTGACATGGGTCATCTGGCCTCATGGTTGTTAGTCAAGGTAGCCCACGTCCTGAGGACACCCATTCCATTATTATTGCCCTTTAAAGATCTGGGATGTAACTGTCATCCTTTTCTTCCTTCATGACATACAAACTCCACTTCCTCGACTTCTTATTGTAGAGTTTGCGGTATCTGAAAATAGAGACTGGACAGTAAAACTGTATGAAAATCAAAAATGACAACTTTATATTCTTTGCTATTTTTAAAAAGTTGCTGAAAAAAATAAACACTATAAATATAACATTATATATCCAACATAACAATGAGTGCATTCACATCTGCACTAGTAACCTAATTATAATCGCGTTTTTGGAGTATCTTGGTTATGTTTTGCACATGTAAACATGTTATCCCAGTTTTGAGAAACCAGGATACTGTTGCATGTAAAAACCTTATCCAGGTTTCTGAACATTCTTTGTTGGTACAGAACATAGTGGCTAAGATGGTGAGAAGTTTAGATAGACTTAATAACATTTCTTATGCTTATAACATACTCTGTGGAGCCATCAGGTCTTCTTTTGGGTGGTCTGTGGACAGGCTTTATAGACTGGAGGGCTGAAACTCAAATGCTTGCTGACTTACATCAGGATGTGAATATGGAAGGACTCCAGCTCTGCAGTTGATCTACAAATTTAATGGGAAATATCAGATTATAATTTCTTTCTGAACTGTACTCTAAGTGTACATGAACAAATTAAAAACACTGAATAATCTTTGAAAAGCAACACAAAAGGGAAACTAAACAGCATAATCATACCTTCAGTCAGCGTTCACTGAGAATGATTTCAGACAAAACTTCATAGGCCACCGACCCCTTCCCTATTCACTCCTTCTATCTGTCTTCCTCCAAGGGACCATGTTTACAGTTTGTTGTCAAACCTGAAGACAACATTGTCAGCACAGAATAATGAGACAACCAAGTACTTTGATTGCAGCCCGGAAACTACTTCTGCACTGTCATTCCAAAAGTCTTTGATAGAATCAACACAGTATGTGTCTTGTATTCTGAAAAAAGGTGACCGCTCAATTATCCCCATGTTCATAAATTTGAGGAGCAGTGCAACTTTGGTGTAGTTGTTTCAAGACAGGATTATATTTGATGTGAACATGAAGTCACCACCTTGCATCATTTTAAGTGAGATTTGATTTGTTGAGTGTCATTGACCAACATTTACTGTCTTCTACATAGTATTGACTTGGCAGAGGACAGGACATGGTCTCCGAGTGAGGACACAGGAGATGTTTCAACATCAGAGCAGGAGGAAACCATAGAGGAGGATAGTGACTATGATGACAGTGTTGATGAAGATTAGAAAAAACGGTCGAAGCAAAATCTCTGCCTCGAGGCTTCATTTAATTCCAATCAACCATGTCAATGTGCCGTGCTTAGCTCAGGGGTCATTTTACCACACAGACTGTTATTGTGGAAACACACCTCTACGTTCAGAAATGAGTTGGCGTGATAGCGGACAGCCAAGAAACTGTCAGTAAAAGACAGAGAATGTCCAAAGTTTCAGGTCATTTCACACTTAAAAAAGAAAATAACAAAGTGCAATGTGTCTACTGCAAAGCAGAGCTGGCGTACCACAAAAGCACGTCAACATTAGGGGTGTCATGTCAGGCTTGGACAGGAAAGAGGACTCAGATGCAATATTGGCAGAATTAATTTCAAGTTTTATTAACCCTTTAAGCGCCAAAGTCGCAAATTTGCGACACAGCACTGTACTCAACAAAACAGCGGTTTTCTCCTAACAGGGGGTTACATGTCGTTCATACTCCTCACCACTAGCTAGCAGACATCTCTTACTTAGACCTTAGCTCATAAATACGTCATGCTTCAATGCAAAATGTTCGAGGAAGTCCCATGCAAACTGTTGGGTGAGAGACCGGAGACAGCGCGCAACGGAGCTATTCTGCTGAAGCGGCAATGGTGGATTTAGAAGTTATTGAGACGAAATAAACGACAATGGCAAGCAAATAGTTGACACGTAGGGAAGTGATTGAGCTCCCATTCGCTGATTCTGATTCTGAAATGGAAAATCTAACTTTGGGAGATGACGGTCAGGCGATTAGTGAGCTTGCTAGTCACGGTGCGTCTTTGCATAGCAATGGCACTGCCGCGCAGAGCGAGGAACATGCATAAGCACAAACATACGACCCTTTGCCCAACATAGGGGGGAATGGAAATGATACACAAACTCGTATCAGTAGGGGAGTGAATGGATGTGGTAAAAGTAGCGGTGGTGGTGAGAACAGCGCTGGGACCAGCGTTAGTGTTCACTCTTTGATGATGATGATGATGATGGTAATGGTGGATGGGCTTACTTGAGAGATGAGGAAGTATATCAGGAATGGATAAAGCTCTCTGATGAGCAAATTGGATATCGTGGTGACAGAGCTATAGTTTTTATTCTCTCTGTGCCTTGCCATGACAGGCTCCACATTCTATAAATACTGCAAACTTTTATCTGGATAGATGGGCACAGATAAGGCCTCTGCAGCTAAAATATGCCTACTGTTATATAATAATAATAATAATAATAATAATAATAATAATAATAATAATAAAGAAGAGAAGAGAAAACAAGAAAAGGGAAAGAAAAAAAGACAAGAAAAATAAAAAGTGTCCTGGGGGGGTTGTGGTGGGTAAAAAAAAGAAAACGCATACTGTTTACATGAGTTTTGTGGTGTAGTAATAGTTCTAGTTTACAACTGTTGGCTTAGAATTTACTTTTTCCCTGTTCACTTGATGTGTGGACAACATAACAAATGGATGGAGGGGATGAATCTGATGAAATAAGTTCAACTCTCTTTCAAAATGTCAGGTATTTCATGGAAATGACATAATCCAATATGGCCGCCACCATATGACGTCATAATATGCAAATTAGATGGGGAAATTTACTCCCAAGATAAACTTCTCAAGGTCATTCTCAATATTTGTCTCATTTACACTTTGTCTCTATCTCAAACCATTTCAAGCCAGAGCCTTCTGAAATTTAGATGTCAAAATCTAGTATTTTTTTAAATAAACCCCGGCGCCTAAAGGGTTTCTGTTTTTGCAACTCTCCAGAATGAATGATAACAAAATGGCTATGAAAATCTGGGTGACGAACAAGACAAACAACATGAAACACAGAATAACAAAAAACGCTCCCGCAGGAGGAAAAACCTACTCTGTTCTAGAAATGAAGTATCGAAATTACAAAACAAAATCTCTCAGAAGAGGAAGCGCAAGGGCTATGAAAAATATCTACTCTTTCTAATAAAACTTATCAACAAAAAATCACTCACAAGGAAAAGAAAAGAAAAAAGGAGAAAAGAAAAGATATGAAATCTCAAAATTCAAAAACACAAAACCTAACCAGAAAAATACAAACTCAAAATCACTCTTCTCAAGAGGACAAAACTCAGATAAATAAAACAAGAACAATACTTATCAGGGCTAGGAACAAGACTGTGGATCAAGGCTTCGGTACATGACATGGAAGACGTACCATCTTACTTTCTCTCACAGGCTTGACTTGACTGACATGGAAGGTGGGGTGTACTCGTAGGGACCGAGGCAGGTGTAGTCGAACCGCTGCTGGACCAATATTTCTGGTGATGGGGAAGGGACCTCCAAACCGCGGAGCCAGTTTCTTGGACGACACCCTGAGATTCAGGTCTTTAGCTGAAAGCCATACTCTCTGTCCTGGACGGTATTCTGGAGCCGGACGTCTTTTTCGATCAGCGTTTCTTTTCACCTGATCTCCCTGTCGGATAAGGACCTGTTTGGCGGCTGCCCAGATGCGTCGACAACGTTGAACCATGGCATAGGCCGAGGGTACCGATGCTTCTTTCTCATTGTCTGGAAACAGAGGTGGTTGGTAACCGAAAGCACAATGAAAGGGAGAGAGACCAGTAGTCGAAGTGGGCAATGAATTATGTGCATACTCTACCCAGACCAGGTGTTTACTCCATGTCGAGGGATTCTGGTGTACCACGCATCGGAGGCCGGTTTCCAGCTGCTGGTTGAGGCGTTCGGTCTGGCCGTTTGCTTCTGGATGATATCCTGAGGTCAGGCTGGCTGTGGCTCCAATTAGCTTGCAGAATTCTCTCCAGAACTTGGATACAAACTGGGGCCCCCGGTCCGAAACGATGTCCTTCAGGAATCCATGAACTCGAAAAACTTGAGTCATCATTACCGTTAGCCGTTACTTTGGCTGATGGTAGTTTCGGTAGTGCAATGAAACGTACCATTTTTGAGAATCGATCCACCACTGTGAGGACCATAGTGTTTCCCTGGGGGACCGGGAGCCTGGTGACAAAGTCCAAAGAAATGTCCGACCAAGGTCTGGATGGGATGGGGAGCGGTTGTAGCAGTCCAGTGCGAGCCTTGGAAGATGTTTTGTTGTGAGCACAGACCGAACAAGCCTCTATGTACTCCCGAACCTCCGATTCCATAGCCGGCCACTAGAATCTCCGGGAGATGACATACATGGTTCGTTTGACCCCCGGATGACACGAAAGCAGCGAGGTGTGAGCCCAATGAATCACCTGTGGCCGTAGCTCAGCGGGTACATACAGACGATCGTTGGGGCAGCCACGAGGTGACGGAGCTCCACCGTTAGCTTGCTTAACCTTGTTTTCTATAGGCCAAGTCACCGCTCCTACCACACAGTTCAGTGGCAGGATAGTTTCGGCTTGCTTGGTCTTAGGCTCGGGATCAAAGAGTCTTGACAGCACGTCAGGTTTTACGTTTCGGGATTCCGGCCTGTAAGACAAGGTAAAAGAGAAACGGTTAAAGAACAGCGCCCACCTGGCCTGGCGAGAGTTTAATCTCTTGGCTTTACGACTGAATTCTAAATTTTTTGTGATCTGCTGAAGACAACCGTCGTGACAGGAAGGCGCATGGGTGCATCTTACCATCTTTTTCGGATCTCTGAGACAGTACTGCTCCTACTCCATCATTTGACGCATCTACCTCTACCACGAACTGTCTCTGGGGGTCCGGTAAGGTGAGGATGGGAGCTGTGGTGAACCAGTGTTTGAGTTCCTGAAACGCTTTTTCAGCCTCGGGGTTCCAGATGAACGGGACCTGGGTGGAGGTAAGAGCATGGAGAGGAGCAGCTATCGCGCTGAAACCTCTGACAAACCGCCTGTAAAAGTTAGCAAAACCTAAGAATTGCTGAACCTTTTTGCGGCTGTCTGGAGTGGGCCATTCGGCAACTTTAGCCGGATCCATCTGAACTCTTCCAGGGGCTACAATGAAGCCCAGGAACGAGACAGTCTTGGCATGAAAGACACTCTTTTCAGCTTTAACATACAGTTGATGTTCAAGTAGTCTGTTAAGGACTTGGGTTACATGATCTTGATACGTGGCGAGGTTGGGAGAATAAATCAGGATGTCGTCCAAGTAGACATATACGAACTGGTTCAGGAAGTCTCTGAGAACGTCATTTATCATGGCCCGAAACACAGGTGCGTTAGTGAGGCCAAATGGCATTACACAATATTCATAATGGCCGCTGGGAGTGTTGAAGCCGGTCTTCCACTCGTCTCCTTCTCGGATCCGAACCAGGTGATAGGCGTTGCGAAGATCGAGTTTGGTGAACACCTTTGCCTGTTGCAGCTGGTCGAAGACAGAAGTCATCAGTGGAAGGGGGTATCGATTTTTAATAGTTAACTCGTTCAGCGGGCTATAGTCAATGCATGGGCGTAGTGAACCATCTTTCTTTCCCACGAAGAAAAATCCGGCCCCCGCTGGTGATGATGATGGGCGAATTAATCTTGCTTTCAGGGAAGCGGAGATGTAGTCGTTCATGGCTTTCTTTTCGGGTCCGGAGATGGAATAAAGTCGCCCCTTGGGAATCGTAGAGCCAGGAATCAGGTCAATGGCACAGTCGGATGGACGATGAGGAGGGAGAGACAAGGCTTTAGCTTTGTTAAAAACCTCTTTGAGGTGGTGGTAACAGCTCAGGACTGAGGTCAGGTCTGGATATTCTGGGTCTGTGACAGGGTTAGTGGAAAACAGGTTTATCTCTGCAATGGGTTCAGCCAAGCAGCGTTCTATGCATTCCTCCCCCCTTTCTCTGATCTGGCCACTCTTCCAGTCGATGTGGGGGTTGTGCAGGAAGAGCCAGGGTTGCCCCAGAATCAGAGAGTGGGAGGTGGAGGTGAACAAGTGAAATGGAATTTTCTCATGGTGATTTCCAATAGATAGTTTTAGTGGGCTGCTTATGTGGGTAATAACAAAAATGTCTTCTCCGTTAAGGGAGCGTGCACGAATGGGTCTGGCTAGGGGCTCACAGTCAATGTGCAATTTCTTGGCCAAGTTCCAGTCCATTAAGCTTTCATCTGCTCCTGAATCGATTAATACATCCATGTCAAAATGTGAATTAAGCTTAACTTGAGTGAGCACACGAACAGCAGTCTTAGCGTCCTGATTTGAACTCACCACCGGGGGCCTTTTGGCTGGAATGAGCTGACGAGGTGGCCCGTTTCTCCGCAATAGAAACACCTTCCCTCCTGGCGTCTCTTCCGGCGTTCCTCTTGGGATAATCGAGCCCTTCCTAACTGCATGGGTTCTTCGTCGGGACGAATCTGAGGTTTTTCTGGAGGCGCTCGGTGTGGAGTCGGCCATCTTGATTCCTGCGAAGCCGTATGTCGATCTCGGTCGCCTCGTTTCCCTTCGCAGTGTTTTCGGAGTTGTGTGCGTCGATTATCCGTGCGAATAGCGAGGGCGATGAGTGCATCCAGACTCGTGGGCAAGTCTAGAGGCACCAGCAGATCCTGAATATCCACCGACAGACCTTTCAAAAAGCCAACGTAGAGAGCGGCATTGTTCCACCCACTCTCGGCTGCCAGCGTGCGAAAGCGAATGGCATAGTCGCAGACCGAGTCTTTTCCTTGTCTCAGGGTGCTGAGTTCCTGGGCCTTTCCTCTGCTGGAACAAACAGGGTCAAAAGTTCTGGTTAGTGCCATCTGGAAGCCTGCAATGGTCTCGCATACGGTGGAGTTTCGGCTCCATTCGGCCGAAGCCCAAGCTTTGCCCAAACAGTCAATTAAAAAGGTTCAACAAAGTCCCGGCTCACCGGCATACTGAGTTGGAGGCGCCAGCTTACAGGAGGTTCCTCTGGAAGATGCTGGTACTTCCAGGGTGGCTGGAGAAGGCGGAGTCAGAGTAGCAGGGCTTTGTCGACAGAGTTGTCCCAGTAGCCCTTGTATCTGGGAGGAGAGTTGTCCCATGTTGGCAGCCATGGCGGTCTGGAACTCCTCCTGGCGATTTAAATGAGCTTCCTGGGTCCGCAGCACCTCCGAGAGTCGCTCTGCCTCTGCTGAGTCCATTATGAGTATACTGTCAGGCTTGGACAGGAAATTGGACTCAGATGCAATATTGGCAGAAGTAATGTCAAGTTTTATTAATCTGTTTTTGCAACTCTCCAGAATGAATGATAAAAAAATGGCTATGAAAATCCAGGTGACGAACAAGACAAACAACATGAAACACAGAATAACAAAAGACGCTCCCGCAGGAGGAAAAACCTAATCTGTTCTAGAAATGAAGTAAAGTATCAAAATTACTAAACAAAATCTCTCCGAAGAGGAAGCGCAAGGGCTGTGAAAAATATCTACTCTTTCTTATAAAACTTATCAACAAAAAATCGCTCACAAGGAGGAGAAAAGAAAAGCTATGAAATCTCAAAATTCAAAAACACAAAACCTAACCAGAAAAATACAAACTCAAAATCACTCAGATAAATAAAACAAGAACAATACTTATCAGGGCAAGGAACAAGACTGTGGATCAAGGCTTCGGTACACGACATGGAAGACGAAATACTAATACGACACAGACAGGGGAAGACAAAGACTTTATACACATGGGGGAAGGGAACACAGGTGAAAACAATCAGGAATTACGGATGATGTCAGACCAGGGACACAAGAGGAAGGGCAAGTGACCTGAAACGAGAGGAGAGTTACTTTCAAAATAAAACATGAACTTCACGAGACAGATCCCAAGACAAGACAACCTCACCGCGATGTGACATGTCACAAATTTCAAAATCCTCGATTCAATTGAATTTAAATTCTAAGGTCACAGTTTGACTAACTAATGAAATGTAAGTAGTTATCACACACATATGTTGTTCTTCATTGTTGTTGTCGTCATCTCTTCCTCTCTCCAATTTAAAGCCAGGGTCATCTAGGGCGCTAGCTATCTACACATAGTTACTGAGTGGTGTCAGTCAAAAACTAATTAGCCAATGGGAACGCTCTGCTGACAAAGCCCGCCCACCCGAGAGGTTTGTGCCAAAACTGCAAACAAAAAGTCAGGGAGCACAAATGAGACAGAACTGCAGAGAGACCACAAAGCTGAGAGTCAGCATCAATCTATCGCTAGTTAGAACGTATGGTATTTGTAGAGGCCGTAGCTTGATATCAGTATGCCTAGATATCATGTTAAGATGTGAAAACTGAGTTGGGGTTAATGGGATAATCGGTTGAAAACTCTAATCTAAAAATATTTGAGAGCTGCAGCCCTAGAACTATGAAAGCACAATTCACAGGTATGTGCATCACAGTAACAGAAATGGCTGCAGAGAAGGAAGTAAAATGAGACCAAGCTTGCCAGCAGCAGTGATGTGCGTGCAGCTGTGTTGAAGGAAAGATCAGTGAATGACAGCTTAGGTATAAATGGACCACCTAATTTGGAAGAATGGTTATTGTTGGTCAGTACAGAGACTGATGCTGATCGGATCAGCTGGCTGTCAGCTGACTACAGATGAGGCTTATGACTGCATGAATTGGTGCTAATCTTCACTACACAAACAACACAAATGTCATATTTCCTGTGTTTTCTATATAATTCATCACCATTTGAGGTTTGATCAGCACTCACTCAATTACGTAATTTTGTTGTGGTGTCCTGTTCAGCACTGTTCTATTCGTGGCTGTGTACAGATACAGTATACAGCAACTAACATTAGATCATTAAAACAAGTCGTCTTAACTAGTGGCTAACGTTAACCAAGCAGCAGGCAACAGGCTGATAAAATAATATGTTCAAATAATCATTGCCAAATTCTCTGCAATATTTACAGAGCAATACGAAGCATCTTAACTGGAGACATCACAGACTGGTGTGGCTTGTGGACAGGAAAGCTCTACAGTGGGTAATTAAACCACCCAGAACACAAGTGGTACCCATTTACAGAGCATCAGTTACAATGAGATGTCTGCACAGAGCCCAAAGGATACCTTGTATTTTAAAGGAGGGTTCCTGGTAGAATGTTGTAGATTGGGTTGTGATTCACCATGTAAACCGTGTAAAAAAATTTTTTAGGCCATATCCCTGAGATCTTTTTCCAGTTATTCCATATAATGAATCTGATTAAACTCTTATCATATTGCTGATTTACCAGGTTAAGTAGGTGCAAGCTGATTCACACCAAAATGATCTTATGCAATTATGGCCAGTGTGCGAACTATACCGCGGCTTAGCTGTTGGTCCAGAAGCCTATGATGTGGACAGGCAATGACCTGATTTAATCCAGGATGTGATGAGGGGTGCTGGGTCGAATCTCTCCAAAGGGGGCCCATTAAGATCCACAAAAAGGAGCGATGAGAGGCTGTTTTCATGAAGTCTTCATGCTGTCAGTGTCAGTGACGGCAGAAAATCCCCTCTCACACTCTGATGAGGTGGGATGATATGTCCTGCTTGCTGTACAAAGATTTTTCAACATACTTGCCAACACGGGGCGGCTGTAGCTCAGTGGGTAGAGCAGGTCGACTAGTGATCAAAAGGTTGCTAGTTCAAATCCCGGCTCTGGGCAAGGCTGGGCTGCATGTTGAAGTGTCCTTGAGCGAGATACTGAACCCCACATTGCTCATCAGTGAGGGCCCTGCGATGAGCTGGCGACTTGTCCAGGGAGTACCCTGCCCTCGCCCTGAGACAAAGCTGGGACTGGCTCCAGCTGTGACCCCATGGAAAGGGATAAGCGGTTACGGATAATGACATGACATGACATGACATGACTTGCCAACACTGGGTTGTGAAAAATAGGGAGATTTTTTTCATTAGTGTATTGGCCCAAGTAACAAGGTTCCTGTGTGTATTATTTGTAATTATTTCTTGCCTTTTATTTTATACCACACATGTCCAAAATTGTTAGAACACTCTGTGTTTCCCCTAAATTTTTTTTATAGGAGTGGTGCTCTGAGTTGGTAACCCAGCAACACGAGGGGGGTCCCCCCCAGAGGAAAATTTTGAAAAATGACCCTTTAAATCTTACCTACTGGTGAGATTTTTGAAAAAATAAATAAATAATTTTCAAAATTTCAGAATCAGAATCTAAGAAATGAGACAAAACAGAGTGGAAGCTGACACTGCTGCTTGAAAATATGTTGACTCTGTATACTCTCTATTCTCATACTCATGTATGTCTCTTGAGCATTAGAGCAATTATTTTGTATTAATATATTTATGCTAAGTAATTTAATGACGGTCCCTAAATCAGTTTCCAGCGATTCAGTGCGAGGCTCTTGGAAGTGAGTTAACCGTCCTCCTGCTGTTAACACTGGGCGTACCTCAGTAAAGTCGCGGCTGGACCCGAGTGAATAGCGACCAAATATCCAACCTGAAACTAACTTCACTACGGAACGATGAGTCGCCTGTTGCAGCCTTTGAATAGGATGACGAGAATTTCAGCCACTCAACTGAAAAGGTGAGTTGTAGAAGTTATACAGATAGCAGTGATGACTATAATAATCGATTTCAAGATGACTTAGGGGGGTGTAGTGCTTTCACTGTTTGCCATTCGCCCGTGATATTAAACCAACAAAAATCATGTTATCGTCAAAATCAAATGTCATTATGTTTACCAACAGACCTGTGCTTTGCGCAAGCCCCCCCCCCCCTTAAAAAACGGATTTGCGTGACTCAGAAGAGCCTCATTGTCAGGTTGGAAAAGCTGGAATTATCAAGAAGAATCACACCCCTACTCATCCACGTAGGCAGGCCAGGGTTGCCAGATACTGCAACAAATACCCCCCACAATCTTACTTGTTTCCTTCACTGTAAAATCAGGAGATTAACGGGAGAAAGTACTGACCGGAAGCATCGCGGGAGACAGGGTTAAAAATCGGGAGTCTCCCACGTGAATCGGGAGAGTTGGCAACCCAGTTACCGATGTTTTGCCTGGTGCTTTATCTTGTAACTTCCAGTCGCAGAAGTGTTTTTTTTGTTGTTGTTGTTGTTGTTGTTGTTTTTGTGTCTCTGCAAATTGTGCATCCCAAGTTTCACCATCCTCAACAAACAGCCAGGTGTTACGGGACACTCATTCTCTCCACTGTTGGCTGGTCCAGTTAGCCGGGAGAGAGAGGCAGGTGGAGTCACCGCCTCTGAGTTGTCTTTAACCTCATCTCCAGCCTCTGTCGGCTCATCGTGCATGGTCATCCCGGCCCCGCTGTTGGCAGGCTTTCACCCGCAGCAGTCCACGCAGGTGCAGCGGTGGTGTCGGTTGTCCTGTAGCTAACTGCATCTGCCGAAGAACTCGCCTCTTGCTGCTCCTCAGAATCATTCGATTTCTTTGTAAATCTGAAATTTGCAAGTAGGTTTCCCTGTTTTCTTTTAGACATGATGACTGCAAAACATAGCAGAAAATACAATTCAGCACCGAAACTGAGCGGTTCTCACGGCTCCAGCGCAAATGGTCCAGAGCGGGTCTTTTTTTTTGTTTGATGTCTGATTTAAAGTGACGTTTAAGACATAGCGCCCCACGCTTCAGTGGTGAGGACAAGAATTGCATGCAGGCCGGCATCTTTATTAAAGTGAAATAGTGATGAATAACCCTCATGTGCAAATCATACATTCAAAATAGCCCAATTTTACACAATACAATACAACAAGACAATACAAATAAACAAACAAACAAAAAATTTGGAAATGCATAGGAAAATCAAACCTTTCCTGCATGCTCTCCTGTCATGCCTATATTTACTATTTAGTCTGTGGTATGTCTAAAGGTTCTCTATCATCCAGAGAGATAGATATTTTGTCTGTCATGAATACTTTTCAAATGTGTCCTCAATGTAGGGTGATGTCTACTAGTCGTCTCAATTGACACTACTAGCCCTTAGATGCATGAGTGATCGGACCCTACACTCTTCCATAAGTGGGTCAAAAATGACCCCTATTAGAATCAACACGTTTTTGTGCCATTTCTCTAATTTTTGTTAAGAACAATTATTAATGTTATATTTTGCATTGTACACACAAGAATGATTTCATGTTTGACTTATTTTTATTTTTCACTTTATAACATTTGGAACATATTCAAACGTTTAGTTTTAATAATACAACATTTAAACTTCCTCCAATAAGAGCCCTTACGACTCATTCTTTTGGAGGTGATTTGAACATCAATTTCCTCAGAGGATTCACAGGATGAATCTTCTGTGTCTGATTGTCCTGTTAACTTGGTAGAGTTGGATTTCCAGGTGGCTAACACCTCCTGGACAATAGTCTGGGTCCTCATCATCTGAGATTTCAGACTCTGAGTCCAACTCCTTAACTGACTCTCCATCGTCCAGCATCTATAGCACCATTTCCCTTTTGTATCTAGGTGCCATGACACCTTGGATGAAATAACATGAAATGGAATGGTGTGGATGTCAAGCAAACGTATCAGTCAATATGTAGCTATATGAATAAATGCAAACACACGCATGTGTGCGCACACATACAGTAACTAATGTTAGCTAGATTAGTTATTAGTTGTTAGCAATTTGAGTTAAAATTAAACAATAAATAAAACTAACTCGAGCTGATACATGATAGTAACACATACTGATTGGCAAGCTTATGTTAGCTAACTATAAAGTAGGCTAACACGTGATAATAACACATACTCTTACACACACGCACACACACGAATGTGCAAGTAAGTTGAAAATTGCATTATTGTCGGAAGGTGAAGATAATACTTACATGTAAAGTGTGTGGTCCAAAATGAATAGATTCCTCACAGCCACAGTTGATAATGCATACACATACATGGAAGGTTGGTAATACAAAAACTGATTTTTTTTAAAAAATGTGAGGTAAATTGTTCAATGGCATCTTATCAAAAACATGTTTTTTGAGGAATGCCTGGAATATGAAATGATAAAAAAAATTTCATTAAGAAGATACTGCAAGAAAACCACGTCACCAGGTCATTTTTGTCCCACTAAGGGCTAGTTTCTTTTCAGCTAATGGCCTTGCCCTGTATTGTATTACAATATAACTGCACTTGAATTTGAGAGTTATATGTGTATGTGTGCACTTTTTCACATATGTGCCATGCTGCTTTTGTCATGTCCGTTTCTGATTCACCAGTTATAATGACTGAAGGTCTGCCCTTAGCACAAGATACTTGTAAGGGTTACAGCCAGGCTCCAGAGGAGTCAGGGGAGGCTGGGGTTAAAGCAATAGAGAGGGCTGAGTTATGGGGCAAATGTCAGTGGAGGATCAGGAAAAAGGTTGTAATGCAAATGGGGTGCTTTGTTCTAGTTATTGTAATTATTAATTTAATAGGCATTCAGTCAGTGAGATTGTCATTCCTATGATTGATTTTTTGTTTTAGTTTTGTTGTTTTGGCACATTTTACAATAATATTCATTGGAATTCCGCACTGTCCGACTATGGATTTTGTATTCATTTATATCCTGCAATGCATGTAGCCAAGGTGCATATTCAGTGTATATCTTTGTCACAATTTTCTTTTTAAGTTTAAGGTAACCAACTGATACTTCTTCCTGATTGATGGATACATTTAATTAACAAGTAGGTTGCTCAGACAAAATGTATCAATCATGCAAGGACAGCTACCAAGTTTACACATTTTAAGTGTTCTTACGTAGATTAAAAATACACAGTTAAAATGAGACAATATGGATCTACCACCGAATAATACAGACAAGCAGTATAAGCTATACTATCTTTAATTTATAGTGTTTTCAGCCTAAATTTGACGCAGGTGTCCTGAACATGACATTTGAGGACGTTACACTAATATCAAAACAGTTGAATTTGTCGTGGCTTCTCATTGGTGAAATAGAACTGTCCATCAAAAGGAGTGTCCAGTCGCATACCCTATTACATGACGGAGTGGTTATTTTCAATGTACAGAGTGCTGCAAAACTGCTGATAATTTCACGGCTAATGTTCTTTATTAAGATTTAAGCAACTAGCTATTCGTTACTAGTGTTGTTGGCAGGTATGTACTTTTGAACTACCGCTACGCATTTCTGTAACATTGTTGTCAGTTATCACGCAAATTGACACCCAGGAAGCTTAACAAGTTGTCAATCAACAAGAAGTACATTGTAACTAGTGTTTAGTGAGTTGTTATCCGGTTTCTGATGTAGAACGCTGATTTTTGGTGAACTTTGACAGTCTAACCCTGCTAAAAGATAAAGTTAGGTCAGGGATGTTGTGAGGAAGTACAGGCCATTCTGGCTTAGAACACTTACCGGGGGAGGGTTATAGCCAAGATGAAATGCTGCTACCACCTCGGGGAAAACGAAAGTGATTTTTATTACATTATATGACTGAACTAGTCTGTATATCTGCCAGAATCAACACATTATCATGTTATTTTTGCGGGCTGAGCTCATTTAATGTGTGGCCTCCGCCGATAACGTTCATCATCTAGTAAAGTGCTGCGTTTTTGTACCATCGACAGTTTGACAGAATAACAAAGTAGACTTCCGGTTTATAGTATGAAAATAGAAGTGTTGTCTTGTATAGACGCTGGGTGCAGATAATATATTTTGTGCAAATACTCTGTTTCCAGGGTTAAATATCAACGTCCTGTGTGTGCAACATTATACCCAAGTCTGAAATTTACCATAAAGGGCCAAAAGATCGTTTTTTGTTACAAGGGTTGCCTAAAGGACAATGATTCAATATGCCACAGAGTTACTACATGCTCTGTTGATACTCTTAATATCATATTCTGTTTTAACATTTTCATTTTGTAGAAGCTATCACTCTCTTTACATGCAATGTAATTGTATTTTCTATGTTATATAGGCCTATGTAGTTATGTTTTCAATTAGTTGCGATTGTTTCTGATTAATCCTGTCTTTTTATATCGCATGTAAAGCCCTTCTTAAATATATTTTAATATTTAAATAAAATTGGCTTACCTTGCCTACATTGTTATAACAACAGACTTATTTAATGAAAGACTTTTCTGTGTTTATTTGGGATATAATACAATTTCTGCTTTAAAATACATTAAATACATTACATCCAGAAACTGTGTATTATTGAGATATGCAAGGTATAATTTAGATTTTAATGTATAATTACTATCATGTCAAAGCTAAACGACACTCATTTACAATTATATGAACAATGTTCGCCTATCTTGGAGGAATATCTGCTGTCTCATCTGAACTCAATTATGTTAATTTGATAGGCTCTAGTCAGTGGTGGAAAAAGACTAAGTTGGTTACATCTACTTAAGTTGTGCTTTAATTAAGTATTACCAGTTTCAGTTACTTTATACTTTTAATTCATACAATTCAGATGAAAATATTTTACTTTTTACTCTACTACAAACTGACATTGTGTATAATGAGTACTTCAGCTGTTGTTGTTGTTGCTGTTTTCTTCAATACAAATACTTTTATCCTCTCATTAAGAACTTGCAATATTTCTACACCGTGGTATTGCCTCTTAAGTACAGTATCTTAGGCAGTCTTTTATCGCTGGCTCTGTTGTCCGAAAAAAGGCTATGCAATTGGAGATTCAGTTTGAATCGCTAACGTTTTTTATTTTGGTGACAAATCGCTTTACTTCCGGCTTCTTCCTGTCTGATTTTAATTGACTTGATGCATCTGTGTTGAGTACAGCTAGTGCTTAACTGTTATGATGTGTCAATAAGTTAAAAAGGTGGACGGCACCAATGATGAGAGGTCCCCCCCGCTACCTGAGCAGGATATTAGAGGTATGCTGAGACGTTAACGAGACGGTCATGACAGAGGACTTGTTGTTGTATCGATGTTAGGTGCGCACCCGGTCGCTATTTTCTCAACCTCTCAGTCAGTCTCTCTGAAAATGTGTTATTATCGCTGCTCTGGACACGATGTCCGCCTACTGGCATTTCCCTTTGAATCTGTTTGTTTCCCATTGACAGTTCAGTGATAGCCAGTGCTATAGACCATACACTGTAACTGTGTTGCTGTAATATCTCTTCACTCCTGTTTGAAAACGCCGTGTAAAATACATGAGCAACTGTTTCTCACTGAGGTGGTATGATCACCCCCCCCCCCTTCCTATTCGCATCAAATATATAGCTATAACCCTCCGTTGTAAATAAACCAACAGTTGCAATAGAACAAACAAGTATTGTGAGCATATTGAAGTCCATGATATTTGTCAGCAGTTCTTCTAAAAGCTTACACTGTTTCGGAAACCATTGCATGTTAAAACAGTGACACGTCCAGTTAGCAAGCTGTAGAGCTAGCAAGCTAACTAGCTACTTTTATTCCTGGTATCACTGCTAGAAAATGGAGCTACTGCCCAGCAAAACAGTGCTCACAGATGCGTGTGCCTGGACAGAAAATCCTCAGTTTAATTAATCATTGTGGATATTTTCGTTGGAGTGGGAGACATTTTGGCGACATAGTCATCGAGGAGTTTGACAGGAGCGAAATACCCCCACAACTGTACTGTACTGGGTTTTCTTCTTCAAACCAAAGCAAGATGGACTCTCATTCGGCTTGTCTGTCTTGTCAGAGATTAGATCGACATTTTGCACGGAGATGAAAATGTGTGCGTAGAAGTCGGAGCATATTAGGTAGAAAAATAGATAGCTTATTCACATACCTAAAGAGTTTTGTGCTGTTATTGAACGTGCGATGCTCGATACAGTTTCATAGCTAACGACTTTACTCTCAAGACAGACAGTCCGGTCGGGCATCAGTGGTTTTACCTGAACACAACTGAAACTCTGCGCAGCAACATAGTCACTACAACGGTGCCAGATGAATGTAGGCTTTATATTTTTATATGAAATGCATCCAGTGGTTGGTCCAGGATTTTGGCCTACATGTTTTGTTTTTGGCCACAAGGGCGGATCAGCTGTACGATAGAAGTGATCGGTTATCACATCAGACAAAATGTCCCACAGTATTGTGCAGCGGATGATGTCTTGTGCTATGCAGTGTCACTTAATACTGTTCTATTAAAGTTGCTTTGCACACATTTTTCTTGCAGTTGAGCTTCTGTTGCTGTAAAATTGGTGCAGAGATGCTAGTGTATCATGACTGAGAGTAGTGTCTTGTATTTTATAGGTCATCGTCATTGCATGACAAAGGCTGTGGCAGAATCATCTCCATCACTCATACAGCATTTCCATAGTTTTTCTTCAGTAAGTATCCCTGTTCTCCACTCAGTATCCTGGAGTATAAAGACTGGCATCTAGTGTGAATGATATCTGGAAGAACGCATCCATAAAATCTATCTTTCTTCTGTGAAAGCATAATTGTATTTGTGTCATGTTTAGTAGACATCCAGAACAAGTGCAAACATGTTGCAAAATAAGAACCAATGAAGAAAAATATACTGAGATGTTTAACTATTAATATTCAGTATGGAGCTTCAACTGTTGTTATTTTCTTGATTAATCTATCAGTAAAATGTACGAAAAATTTTGATCAGTGTTTTCCAAAGACCAAGACGACATCCTCAAATTTCCTCTTCATCCACTACCCAAAGATACTCAGTTTTACTGTTGTAGGGATTAGTATAGCCACCCAAAATGTACATTTTAACCAAAAATGTAAAATGATGTAAAATTATATGACGTTTTATAGTCCATAAAATATTTCTAGTGCTTCACAGCAAAATAATGTTGCTGCATTCTCCTAAACGACTGAATTAGCTAGGTACTTGTTTTAAAACTTGATCAACAACCATAAAAACAAAACAACTGAAAAACATACAACTACAAAAAAAATTCAGCATTGTGGCGAAAAGGCAGGTCCTCCCATTGAAGAATTACCACTAACAAAGTCTCTCTGCTAATTCAGTAACAAAGCGTTTTCATCTTATATAACTTCTTCACAATAAAAGCCCCCATTATTTAGCAATTATGAAGCAGCTTTACAGGAAATGTTGCGTTTTCACCAGCAGTAACTAAACATAACTCCTGACACAGCTGAAAGTGAACACGATGAAACAGTAAAACACAGCAGATGTCTGAACCATTATGAGAGAAGCTAAAGGGATTAAATTAGAAGATACAAAAGTACATAGAGTTGATCACCCCGACTTTTAAAAACTTCTTTCTCTCTGGTGTCCTGTCCTGTGAGCCTCATCAAACCAACTGTCCATCCTATGCTCAAATTTCTCATTATTCGTAATATAATGTCATGTGTAAGAATAGAATAGAAACGAAATGTTATTGTCATTGGACATCAAGTCATGTCATGTCATTGTCCGTAAGCTTATCCCTTTCCATGGGGTCACGGGGTGTTGCTGCTGGAGCCAATCCCAGCTTTGTCTCAGGGCGAGGGCAGGGTACTCCCTGGACAAGTTGCCAGCTCATCACAGGGCCCTTACTGATGAGCAATGTGGGGTTCAGTACCTTGCTCAAGGACACTTTGACATGTAGCTCAGCCTTGCCCAGAGCCGGGATTTGAACTAGCGACCTTTCGATCACTAGTCGACCTGCTTTACCCACTGAGCTGCAGCTGCCCCTGGACATCAAGTATTCAGTGAAATTGCAGTGCTTCTCTGGTCAGTGTGGTATTGAATATCAAACAGGAATGAATGAAAATTGCATAAAAAAATAAAAGTATTAAAAGGAATATACAATAGATACATCAGTAACACTCAAGTATACTCTTTGTGAGTTCAGGGTCCTGATGGCCCAGGGAAAGAAACTGTTTTTGAGTCTGTTAGGTGAACTAGAAATTAGCGGAGAAATGCCCCCACCACTTTTAAATTGTTTGTGGGGCAGCATTTTGGGTACCTGGCGGAAACAATAAACAGCCTCATTGGAACAGACAAGACATGAACAATATGTAAGCACTTGCCCCATTCACACTTCCCTTTCAGTGTGACAATCATGCGCCGCTTCTCTGTTTGTTTGAAAGCTTCAGATGTCAAGAGGGGGGACAATTTCACTGCGACTCTCATCCGTAGGGGGTGGAGGTAGTGTCAGAGCAGCAGCAGAGGCCAGCTGGCGTCTGTGTGAAAGGAAAAGCCACAGGCGCAAATCAGGAGTGATTCGGTCCGATGGTGTTAAAAGTCTGATAGCTAAACAGATCCTTCACTCATCAAATGTCCAAAGCAACGTAACAAGACCAAACCAAAGTTTTACAAGCAGCTGCTGCTGGCTGGAAGCTTAAAAGGCCCAACCATGGCATTGCTATTGTGACTGGCAATGCGCCTAATAGCCTAGAATAGCTAGCTGTGCAGTGTAGTTGTAGCCAGCTCTTTGTCAGCTCTTAGCACTGTGTCATTCTTGAAGAGAAATTTGGTCAGTTTCTGTTTGCACTTCAAGCATTGAGAGAGTACTACTTCGATTATGGTTTGTACTTTGTACAGTAAAGTTGCGGCAAAACCTTTTACAGTGCTTACATATTGTTTGTGTCTTTTACTGCAAATGATAATTCACACTCTGTCAGAATGTAGAATGGAAGTGATGTCCGAGCTGTTTTACTGCAGCATTTTTTAATAATTGATCACTAAAGAATAGGGATGTATACCGTGGACTGGTACTTTTTGGTACCGGCTCCTAATTGGGTCGGTATCAGGGTACCGTTAAGATTCTGGACAAACAGTACTGTTATTGGTGATGTTGCTTACTGCGATAATCACATAATCACTAGTGACCACAGTTATAGGCATGTATTCCCGACCGAAGGACATTAGAAGAACTTGTGTTTGTCTCTTTTTTTAGAGTTGTGTGCGAGTGTCAACACGGAGTGTTTTATTTTGAAAAGAAACCGGATGTTATATGGTTATTTCTGTGCTTGACTTCCTGTCTGCTCGGTGCTAAATTCAGCTGACTTACTGCATCGTGCTCCGGGATCCACCATATTTTTATATCTGGTCCTGGTCCTGGTTATGTATTCAGGAGTATTTGTAATTGCATAGTTTCTGTTGTGTTGAAGCTTTATTATTACCTTGTGGTAATAAAAAGAAGGTTGAATCTTTTGACATCTTGTAAATTCTTTATTTTTTTTAACTCAAATTACATGTTGTAGTATCGATAAGAGTATTGATAAGTATCGGTACCGATAAGGAGTATCGGTATCAGTATCGGTATCGATAATCCTAATGATATCCATCCCTACTAAAAACATGAGATCTGAAAGATGCGATGTTAAATAAATACAATTTAATGTAATTTTGTTATAGCCAATTTTTCCGGACCGCTGACCTTTAATGAAAATAAGATGCCAACCTTCGAGTAACACATTTGTAAACCCCTGCGCTTCACTGTGGTTGTACCTATTTATGCTGCTGGTCTGATCGGCAATTTATGTGTCTGGCATTGATCCAGCCTTAATGAATAACGTAATGTCAACATCCCCATCCTTTGCTCTTCTGCAACAACCATCATGTCAATGTTATTTATCATAATTTCACTTTGCCATTTTCATATTTGCCATTAAGTAAAAGAGCAGAAATCTAGCTGCGGTAATTTTGCTGTATTATTGCTTGACATTGTACTAGCATCCAAGTACAATAAGTTACACACCTGGCCTAGCAGTTTAAATTCTTTTCCTTGTAATATTTTGGGGGCAATATCAAAACAGAGGTGTTTGTTCTCATTGATCATTTCACTTTGCCATATTCATATTTGTCATTAAGGTTATATTCATAGCGGCATACTGGATGTTTTTTGTTTTGCTTTTTACATTAGATTAACCGTTACATTGAGAGTCACCCCCTGCAACTAATAGCAGAGGCTTTGGTCATGTCTTGACTGTTTGTGACCATTATATGCTAAAAAAGAAATATTTCAAGAGATGTTTTGAGAGTTAAAGTGAAATTCTTGCCAAAATGCAACTTAGGCTTTTTTTTTTGATAATGTATTTGAGTCAAACCTTTGTGTAAAAGCATAATAACGATGAAAGAGGCACTTCTAAGATTTACCGTATTTTCGTTTTCGGGTCAAGCTCATTTTCTCAGTGCAAAGGGCACCTTTAGATAGCATCAAAATCACTTTTTTTAAAACAAGGAGGCTCGACACAACATGAAACTTTGCTCGTAGTATCACCAGTGTCTCTACACATGAACACAAGCATTGAGAACATAGTTTGTGTACATAGTTCGCTAAAAAGAAAGTTTTTGAACAACTCATCTTAGCAGTAGCTTGTTCCACTTCCCGTTGCCATGGCAGCCGAGAAGTATCGACTTCTTAATGCGACATAACATGGAGGTGACGAGAAATATGTGCAGTTTGGAGGATGATGGACTGGTCCTGTTTGATTCCAGTCTTTGTTCCTCCAAAACCTCTGCCAGTTTTTTGTAGCACCTGACCATGGTGCCATCTGTACAGACCCTGGGTCAAAACTGCCGCAAGATGGGATTGTTGGCATGACAGAGATGGCAGTACTGAGCCATACCGGAGGTGTACATTCCAGGCAGGGTGTCACATGAGAACCTGATGAGGAAGCTCAGTCATGCCTGAGGAGTCTTCCACTTGTTGGCCTAGGTCAGGGGTGGGCAATTAATTTTAATCAGGGGCCGCATGAAAAACCTGAATTGTGTCAGAGGGCCACCAACTTTCTTTCATTGTAAAATGCTCAAATTAAATATTTTGAATAGCTGGTACTGATAATCAGAAGAATAAAGCACTCTGTAAATATTTATATTAGGTTATGTGAAATTGTGGTGTATTGGTTAAATAAGAAAAACAATTATTGAACCAGTGCAATTTATTTTTAACTTGTTAATCTCCACAAACAATAACTTGTAATGTTTTCCACCTCATGTTACCTCTTCAGTGAGAATAATCCAGTCTGTTCTGGGCTTGAACAAGGGCATTGAAATCTGGCGGAATGTCTGAAGCGGCTATGCGAAGGACAGCTGAGAGGTGGTCATCAGTCATAGAGGATCTGTGTTTGGATTTGTTGAACTTCATAACTGAGAATGTCTGTTCACAATGATAGGTAGATCCAAAGAGGACTAGGATCCTCTGAGCATGCCTCCTCAGGTGTGGAAAGTTCTCCTCTTTGAGGGCGGAGTAAAAGTCCAGCAGTGAGACTGACTTGAAGTGATCTGCCAGAAGTGTGTCAGACTGCAGATCAATGAGTTCCATCTGAACTTCTCTTGGTGCATCATCCACACTGCAGTTGAAGGGAGAAGAAACCATGTGCATTTCACTCTCAAAAGTTTTGAAATCTTGAAATCGCCTTGAAAACTCTGCATGCAATGCTTCTAACATGGTTGAGTACTTTTGGAGGTGATCACCTGATCTTTTGGCTTCCTTAAGTGTTGGCAAGTGGGTCAGAATGTTGTCCTTCACTTGGCTTGAGAGAAGCTGCAGTTTTCTCATGAAAGCCTTCACTGCACTGTACATCTCATGCACAAAAAGGCCCTTGCTCTGCATTTTGACATTTAGTTCGTTCATTAGTGCAGTCACATCCACAGCGAATCCGAGGTCTGCCAACCAGTCGTTATCTGAAAGTTCTGGGACGTCATGACCTTTCTGAATACAGAACTCCTGAATCTGGTCTCTCAGGTCCCAGACACTTTTCAGAACCTTGCCAAGGCTGAGCCACCTAACAGTGCAGTGATAGCTTATGTCACCATGTTCAGCCTCATTTTCCTCCAACAAAGCAACAAACTGTCTGTGATTTAAAGCTCTCGCTCTGATGAAGTTAACTATTTTAGTGACAGCATCAACGACATGTTTCATTTTTAACACTGTCTTACACAACACTTCCTGATGTATGATACAATGCAAAAATGTCAATTTCTGATCAGGGTTAATTTCTGTCACTTTATCCTGCATTCTCTTTAAAAGTCCAACATTTTTCCCGGTCAGATTTGGACAACCATCTGTTGTCACACCTGCAAGCTTGTCCCATTTCAGTCCTAACATGGCCATACATGCATTTACCTCTCTGAACAAGTCATTACCGGTTGTCCCTTTTATTGACTGCATGGCTGCCAACTCCTCCGTGATTTGAAAGTCTGCGGTTATCCCACGTAAGAAGATGAGCAGCTGGGCGGTGTCACGTACATCGCAGCTCTCATCCAAAGCCAGAGAAAAAAAGTCAAAGTCGGCCTCTCTGTTCTTCAGCTGAAGCTCTAAGTTTCCCGCGATGTCCTCAATACGCCTCGTTACAGTGCGTCGGGAGAGTGAAACGTTCTCAAACGCGCCCTTTCTCTCGGCACATCAGCGCAGCAGAGTCCAATAAACACTCCTTAATAAACTCTCCGTCGGAAAACGCCTTACTTTTTCTGGCGATTTTGTGAGAAATGACATAACTTGTCCTGACGGCTGCATCTCTGGGAGTGTGAAGTTTAGTGAAAAATCCTTGTTGGGTTTGTAGTTTTGCAAGCAATGCATTTATCTTCATGCTTGGTCGTGTAGTGGCGATTCAAATTATATTCTTTAAACACAGCAACCTGTGTACCACAGACTAAGCACACTGCTTTACCTTTAATTTCTGTAAAGAAATATTTGGCAGTCCATGTCTTGTTGAAAATACGGCATTCGTTATCAACTTTTCTTTTCTTGGGGTGTGCCGACATCTTGAGGGTAACCTGGCGAACAGCATCGCCTTCACTCACTCACGTGTATACGCGAGTGAAGGTGCTAGCTACGTCTACGACGTGCATTAGTAGTGACGTAACGTTTAATTTATGGTGTTTAGGATTGGCCTCACGCGGGCCGGACAGGGACGTACAAAGGGCCGGATGTGGCCTGCGGGCCGTAATTTGCCCAGGTCTGGCCTAGGTTATCGGCCCAGGGACCTCCTCCCAGTGTTTACCTTCTTTGCTGCCATTGGCTCACAGCTTTGATCTTGTATGTCCTGTCATCCAGTCTGATCACATCTGAGATGACCAACTCTTTCCTCTCCTTTGTTGTGGCTCCTGGACCTGAACCTGGGTTCACCCCAGCCCTGCCTTGCATTGCTGGAACCACTTGACTATCTCCTGATGCTGTAGTTGACTGATGGCCTGGTCAACTGCTTTTTCAGCTGTCCAGTTGTGTCCTGTTTGAACTGAAGTTTTGACTTGATGAGAAAATGGATCACATGAGTCTCTCAGCTTGAACACGAACCTCACCTTCTCCAACTTGTAGCTGAGGTTTAGCGAAATAAAAACTGTGTGACCTCACAAATTTAAAACGTAGTTCTTGTCATTTTTATTTGGGCTGTATGTGAATTTTATTTTATTTTATTTTATTTTTTTTTTTTACCTCAATTAATGTTTTTGGTAGTTTTTTTTATTCAAGTTTGTCAGGCACTTTAAAGATGACATATTATGCTCATTTCTGCTTCCTGACATGGTTCCCTGATGTCTAAATGGAATGTTAGTAACATGCTTTGGTCGAAAAAGCTTAAGGATTGAGCACAGCAAGGTTCTTGAAACACCAGTTTCACAGCCCTCCTCCAGGCAGCCGGTTTCAGTGCTTCTGCCTTTAAATGCTAATAAGCTACTACGCACACCGCCCAAAGATGTATTTGCGCTGCCCACCTCTCCCTGCCTGCGGAAGAAGTGAGGGCGGCATTGTGTGACCATGGCAACGGCTGAGTTACCGGAAGAAATGGCCGCCGGACAACAAACTGCGGTGCAACCGTACATGTTAGAACCGGAGTCCGACTCAGAACAACAAGAGGCTCCAGAAGAAGTTCAGCAGCCAAGAATGAACATGGATGTTTCTTAGTGGTTAGTAGTTTACTTTTCTTTTCTTTCTTTTTTTTTTTTTACCTCGAAATTACTTGTTACTGCATAGACCAGTGGTGTCAAACTGATCCAGTAAAGGGCCATGTGGCTGCAGGTTTTCATTCCAACCAAGCAAGAACACGCCTGATTTGGATCAGCCAACCAATCAGCCAACCAAGCAAGAACACACCTGAGTTGGATCAGGTGTGTTCTTGCTTGGTTGGAATGAAAACCTGCAGCCATATGCCCTTTGTTTACATAACAAAGCTTAGCCAAACCTCGACTGGCGTTTACTGCTCTGCAGTTGCAGTAACGCGGATGCAATTTAGCAATTGCCGTTACAAGAGAAAAGCGTAACCTCGTATTATTATTTACCTTTATGTGTCCAGGTAAGTCAGTTGAGAGCCTGCTGTTATTTGCAGGGACGACATGTAATTAGCTAGCAATGTCCAACAACTGTAGTTTTCAATAAGCCACAGTTGCCTCCCGTCACCTCTCTACCAGCACTATTGTTTTTGAACCGGTTCCAACAGTTTATAAACTTTAAATATTACAAAACAAACAATGCAATGTGATTGATGTGATCTTTTCTTTAATCCATTGTCACTCACTTACCTTTCATAACTTCTAGGTTACACGAAGACTAAGTTACAGCAGCTTCCTGAGCAACCATCATGCATGCTGGACCATCCTGGCCTAGAACCCGTCTGCCTGAATGTGTTTTCATTGCAGAATGCACTGAACATTTATCGGGCAGACTACGGACCTTTATGTCTGAGGGGAATAGTGCAGTAAGCTTTTTAGTCCCATAAATATTATTAATTTATTGCAAAAGTGTTATGAAGTACATAACTGCTTCCTCTGTCTTACATTTCTTATAGTTTATCTTTACTATCTTTTACTTGGTAACATGAAAACTACATATCAAACAATGAAAACACACAGAACAGTTGGGAGAGATGTTTTATTGCAAGAAACAATTGTAGACATACAAAATAAATATCTAAAGTGGAACAGTTAAACTTACCAGTTGCCATGGATGTGAACATTCAGTGCTGACTTTCTACTGAATTGTGTCCAGCCAATATAGATACCTAGCCTACAGAAGCTTTCTGGGGCGGAGAGTGAGAGCTATGCTGCCTGACTGTGTGGTGCTGAGGATTCATGCAGAGTTCCC